>VYZT01018680.1:168830-186860 GCA_013400735.1 Pomatostomus ruficeps | reverse complement strand
ATTTATCTGACCCCCCCCCCCCCCCTTTTTTTTTTAAGTTCTGCTTTAATTTTTTGAGAGTATTACAAGAGGTGGTCATGAAAGAGTATTTACATTTCATTCCAGAAGCAGCTTATATAACTGGCAAACTGAAAGATAAAATAATTTGAATACTGAAAATCACTGTCTCTTATTTTTCATAATTGCATTTGCTCATTTTTTTTTCTTGAAATGTCAGTACACCCAGGAAAATAAAAAGCCTGGGAACTGTCATAGTTTCAAGTGAGTTTTAGCTTTTCATGGATGCCTTTTGCCATTGACAATAATAACAGTGTACTTTTAGTATAACTAAAGAATATGTAAAATACATACAGAATTGCTTTCAGAAGATTTGTTTTCTTTTGTTGGTAGGGTGGTGTTGGTTTGGATAATATTACATTGCATGACTGAAAGCAGGATTTTGTTGATCTTCATTCCAGAAAAATTAGAAATCTTTTAAGATTCTAAGATTTAAGATTATTAATACTAATCATAAAGATGCTTTTAGGTCTTCAAAGAAGAAATAGATATTCTTCAAAACTAGATGGACTTTCTGTAGCAATTTGAGTTGACATTTTTCATGTAACAAATTCTATCATCATTTAAGGTTTGTTTAAGCAACTGCAGAAAATGCAGGTCCTATTCTGACTTACTGTCAGCAGAAATTATTACTGTTGTGGCATACATGGCAAAGTGTGTGCCAGGTTAGAATAAAATATCAGGTACACCTGTATAATCTATGTAATACTAAAAAACCCAAAACATGAAAAAACAAATTAGTTATCTTCCTGCATGTCTCAGGTTTCTCCCTCCTCACTCCCATTGCACTTTGTCTCAGCAAATGTTTAATATCAGTGCTGTATTTCTTTGTCAGAGCCTGCCATTTCATTTTTATTTGTTTCTCTATCTCTTGGAGGCAGGATCAGATCAGTGACTTAAATTTCCTTCCTCATGACTCTTAATTCTGGGACAGTTTTGCTTCTGGCAGTTTCACCTTGGGCTCTCTTTAGTTTTCCCTAGGTAGTGGACCTTGGGAAATCTTTATTTTCAGATTACCTAAAGAAGATTCCTCTATTTTCACCTCTCCTAGTACAATGATTACTTGGAGGTTTTTCCAAGGTTTCCTGACATGTAGAGTGAATAACAGTTTTCCTTGTACTGTAGGTACCTGCAGTGGTAGATAAGCTTCTTCAAGGCAAATTTACAAAGCATGGCATGGAATTCATTTTTCATTTTTCTTTCCACTCTTGCTTCTACTCCAAGAATGACATTTTAGTAAGGTGTTCTCTTTTGGCAGTTCTAGAGTGGCTCTTTTTACGCCTCTGTTAGCGGTGCTGCCTTCGGCTTGTTTGCCATGCTGTCAAAATCGTTGGGAGTTGTGGGGAGAAATCAGGTTCCTGCTTCACATTCCAGCACTACTTCCTCTTGCCAGGTTTTTCTCGTGGACGCCAGATATTCCTACAGACTAAGTTTCTTAACTCGCCCTCCAGACTCTGGCACCAGGCAGTCTAGGAAAAACTGGGGTGGTCAGTACCACGAACACCTTTGCCGAGTAACTGCATAGCTTTAGTACAGCAGCTCCCTTTTTTTGTTTGTGTTGGTGTTCTGTTTTGGAATTGGGACCCATCTTTTTGTGTTATGTCCAATGCAAATAAAGCAGTCGGTGTGAGGGCTGAGTTGTTTTGCGTTACAGGTGAAGCCTACAGTCCTTTTGAAGGATGAAAACATGGTTTTGCCTTTCAGTCCCTACCCCATTCTGAATTTAGTGCTGTTCCATATACTTACCAAACTGAAGTTCAGGCTCTTCACACAATGCTTGTTCTGCACTGCCACCCCTTTTAAAAGGGCTCTATGAAATTGTAACTGGATTTATTTGGAATACTAATTAAAGGTTTTACCCTACCTGTGTACTTTCAGCTGTCTTTTTAGCTTTCCAGCTTCTTTCTTGCCCTTCTTGAAGGTAGGAGTGACACTTTCTTCCAGTCCTTGGGAACCTCCCTGATTACCATGTCTTTTTAAAGATCATGGAGGGACCTGGCAATAATGTTAGGCAGTTTCTTCAGTATTTGTGGGTTCATCCCATTGATTTGTGCACATCTGACTTGTTTTAAAGTTCTCTAACCTCACCCTCCTTCACCTGCTATTGATCAAGTTTATATATCAAAGATTAAATGGGATTTGTGTTATTATGAAGCTAAATCACCTGGAGCATGGAAATGGTGAGTTCTGGTGTAGCCAGCAGGTGAACAACAGTATCCTAAAATGACAAAGGTGTATTGGGATTGCCAGAATGTTGACCACAGCAGTGCTTAGTCGATTGATCCTTGAAGACCTAGACAACAAGAGGGACTTGTTGTCATCTGAATGTGTGCGTTTGAACAGGCTGTGCAACCAAACCACCCTTGGAATTTTTTGCTAAGTAATGTTAGGTATCTACAGTTTAAGCACTGTTGGAAACTCTTGGGATTTTGGTGGAATGGACCCCACTGTTAAATTGCATTTGTGTATCATTTGCTTGGTTCCAAACAGAAAAACATAAAACTACCAACTCAAAAATTGTGTGTGATTATCTATCTGTAGAAATTGTTGCTTAATGCAGTCTCATTTGATGTGCAGGAAGACTTCTCATCCATACCCTAGCACATTTCTGGTTTCTCTGTGCATATTGAATGCTTGTTATCCTCTTGATCTTTGCCAAACAGATTCACATCTTTAGTAGTTCACACATTTCCAAAATGTATTATTGGTTGTTTTATGAAGTTGAGTGGGTTTTGAGAACTTTGGGTTGTGTGGTGATTTTTTTGAATCTTGCTTATTAGTGATAACTGCTGTGATATTGGGAGCAGATTGGATAGGAGCAGACCTGGAAATTTGTACTTGCTATAAAGATAATTTTTTAGATACTACATTTGTTCTTGAGATGCTGCTGTTTATTGAAAGAAAACCCCACCAAACCACGAAGTTCCCACAAAGTAGTTAACAAAAATAAGCAACAGAGAATTTATGTGCCTGCCCTGATGGAAAGGGCATGAATTTCAGCGGAAGTTGGATCAAAAATGCTGATATTTTTATGGTACTTTTAAAATAAAATAATTTCTAGTCTGGTTAGAATACAGGGGAGTCTTTGCTCTGAAATGTGTGATTTGGGCTCCTGACATGCAGTCAAAAACCTGATGCGAGTTCTGCTTCTACCTTTCCTCTACATTTTTCTTTTTCCCCTCCTTTTTGGCATGAAACATATTAAACAGCTAAACCACTGGAAGAATCAGCTGAATTCAGTAGCAAAAATCCATGTTAGCTTGCACTGCCAGCAGTTGGTACTTCAGACTTTTCCAGAGAGGTACCAAATCAAATGCTGTACCAGATCAAATTCTCTTGATACTTCCAACCATCTGTGGAAAAGAAGCCACTTATATATGGTGTGCCATAGCTATAACTGAAAGATTTAAATGTGAAGAGATTTTCTTTCTTTTACAAATTACCTGCAAGAATAACCTCTGCATATTATGACATAATGAAGATGAGCATACAGTTTGCTACATCTTCTCTGAATAATTCCAAATGCACTACAACAATTCTGAAGTACACCTTAACACCAATGGATGTAAACAGTCACATTCCTATTTCTTGTTTGAATTCATTATTTTAATCCCTGTCAGATTCATATTTGTGGTAGTAATGTACCCTACGTGGCGAGTGCTGAGAAAACATTTATAAAAATCTTTGCCAAAGATATCTGCCTGTATAGACTACAGTGACTTTACTGTTGAGAACCTTCATGTGTTTGTGGAAAAAAAACCATACTAGTTAAGCAAGTCTGATTTGTAGATTTTGTTGCTCAAATACCCAAGTTACTTAATAACTCTAATACAAGGGATAGAGTAGTACAGCAGTTCTATTGATATGTTGGCAAAGAAGCAAACATGACCGGTCTTTACCATCTGTTTATAATGCTATATAAAGAAGACCTTACTGGTTGCCACGGAAACCAGCATTTCCAAAACCACGAGTGTTTGCTTAAAATTTCAGGCCTTCTAAAGTCTTGCATTTTCTGAGGAAAAAAGAATTGGAAATATCTAGTTTTCCAGTGATTTTTATTTCCTAACAGTTGTTTTGCTGTAAAATACTTCCAGTGTTTTTGCACTGTATCTTCCTTCAAGACTTGAGAAATTTAAAGCATACTGCTGGTAGCTTAATGAGCTTATTTGATGCTTAGCGATGATCCATGAAAAGGTGACAGATACTTGTTGGGGTTTAGATTGATCTTTGTAAAAGGAGGAGTTTTAGTTCAGATGAACAAGCCCAGTTGTGGTGTAGACACAGTGGAGTGACATGGAATTTGGGTGGAGGTCACATTGAAAATACTCCTTAATCTGGGTAAAAACCCAGATTCATCTCAATTATCAGAGCTGGTCACTTGGGTCTCACTGAAAAACAAAAAGACTCTCTAGAATCAGAAATCTAGAGGAAAAATGGCAAATGAAGATAATACTTGTAAGAGTTAATAAGTGTGTCTGTGGTCTCCACTCTTGGCTTGAAATTGTTTCTTTAAGAAGTTTGATTACCTGGAAGTATTGAAAAGCCATCAAGGTATAGTATTTAGAAGTACATGCATTTGTCATAGAATCTAGGAATATTTTTTTTCCCCATTTGAGACTGTATGTTCGTATTGCTGCCTTGCACTTTGTCCTAATCATCTGCTATGTTATAAGGTGTTTTTCCCCCCAACTGGCTTACAAAAGGCTTCTGCTGTATAAACTAAGCTCTCCTAGGTAGTGACACTGTAGAGGTTCTTGGAGTCATGCTGTTGGTTGGCTTTCAACTACCTGTTTTCTATTTCTATGTAGAAGAAAGCTTTTGGTTTATGGCACTCTTGGCATGTATTTAGCTTGAGCTACTTAAAGGGAGAGCAATCTATCAAAGCATAGAACTTGGAACATCTTTCTCACTACTAGTAAAGAGCCTTCACTGTTTTTAGGGAAGAAATATTTCTAATTAATTCATCTGAATAATGCTGAAAATCAGTGAAATGGTTATCTAGCAATCTTATTCAGTATGGAAGATTAAAAGAACTTTTTATATCATTCTGTCATGGCAATACATAGCCTAACATTTTTGCCTTTTTATGTGTCATCCATTTGTAAAACATGCTGTGAGCATTTTCAGTCTGAGATAATGGCCAGGAGTTGACCTATTTCATTGTTACATTTTTCTCGTAATGTTTATTTAATGCAAATACATTTTTATGACAGGCTGTACAATTACAATGTTGCTGAAGTGACACTGGACCTCCAGAGGTGTCTGAATTCATTAGCCTTCTGAAGCTAATCATCTTTCTGTCATTCACTGAACTCTTCCAAAATATTTGTATTTCTTTCACCTAGCAGATTACTCCTGCATCTGAGAGAGCCTGTTCCCAGAAAGGTAATCTTGTGCTTGAATCCACCTGTTGATACTAGTTGACAGTGGGATGTTAGACCTCCTACAAAACTTAAATAAAGCAAATATTGATGGAGAAATCAGACACATGAAATTTAGGCTTCTGTCTAAGTATTTGTGGTTAGAAAAATAAGGGTGCCAGACCTGCAAGCTACTCCTGGTCAAAGTAATTGCACTCAGATACTAACTGCATTTTTTGATGTTAGCTTGCCTGCTATCCATATCACATTCCAAATCAAGTCACTGACCAGGAAAAACAGCAGAGACTGGCAGTTGGTTTAAAAATACATTTTGGTGGTTTGTTTCCTGTGTGGTGCCTTTATTGTCATCCTTAAGGTGGTCCTTTTTGCCCTTCCCTCTACCACTGGTAAGATCTGATAGGTGGAGGGTAGAATGACGTAAAATAATAATAGTAGTAAATAATCTTTTTTTACTGAATAATCAATGTCTTTGAGATCAATGTCTGATTATAGCTGCCCTTTATTTTTACAGTGCAGTTTTTTCAGTGTCCATAGTAGGTATTTGTCAGATCTTAGATGACCATACTATCACTAAACAGGCTCAACCTTTTTCACACTTAAGTTTCAAACTGTTCCTATGCATTTGTGTCTTCGTTCAAATGAAAAACATGGTGGTTCTCTTCTTCTCACTAAGCAAATCTTTTTCCTCTTTGTCTTGATCTGGTCATAAGTTTTGCAGAAAAATGGAACTTGATAATGTGCTGGCTTTTTTGTTGTTTGGGGGGGGGTTGTTTGTTGGTTTTTTGGGGTTTTTTTGTTTGGTTTGGGTTTCTTAGTTGATTGGTTTGGTGGGGGTTCTTTGGTGGTGCTTTGTTTCTTTGTTTTTGTTTTTAAAAGTAACTCCTCCCATTGATCCTAGGGAATATCCTACCCTAAAGGAAGTAAGTGTGTCAAAACCCCTGAAAATAATATGCAACTATGTAGCTGATCCTCATGGAGGGGGAATGATTCAAATAACCTCTGCCTTTTTGGGAAATCAAATAAACCTAGTAGCACTGAACGGTAGACTGATACTAGTGTCTAAATAGGGTTCCACAGTCTCCAGGGGAAACTTTGTGGTTTTTTATTTCAAGAATTTGAAGTCTGTATTGATTTCTAGGAGCTGTAAATGCTCAGTTACAATTAACTCCTCCAAGTTACCAAGACCAAGCATCTGCTGGGTTTTTTTTTTTTATGTCTGATCAAAAACCTGTAGTTTCTTAAACTTTTTCTTTTGAATAAGATTTGGTTTTGTGGGATCTTGCCCATTTGAATCGCCACAATTTTATTTAACCTGCTGACTTTCATAGTTTCCTGGAAGGCTCCATCTTTTGTGATCATTATTGTGGTTTAGAAGTTGTTGGAATTTTGTTGTTGAAAGTAGTGCAATATTTGGGATAGTTACTAAAGCCTGTAGAAATGAGTGCATGTAGGAGTTCCAGAAAGAGATCAGTCACTCTTCCGATCTTGAAGGGTGCTGTGGCTTTTCCTTGAGATTCTTGAAAAAGTTATGTGCAAGACTTTATCTTGTGATAAATTACTCCTGGGCATGATGCAACTGACCCCAAATTCTGTGTGCCTCCTACCTGGGACTGTAGTTTTCGACAACCCTGGTCCCTGTGAAGATCACATTTAATAAGCAATAGAATGATGAAACATTGGATGGAAATTTTCACCATTATTTAAGAAATATTTCTCCTTGTCAGCAATATCCCATGAAAATTGAGCAATTGGAGTCACTTGAGTTGGAAAGGACCCTAGGAGTTCTCCTCCAGGAGCTTTCTGTTCTAGAAGATATGCTTTTGCAACCTTCTTCCAAGATAAAGCAGCAAAGATCATCTTTGTTGTGTTTCTATTCAGTTTATGAATAATATATTTAATGTTTTAAAGACACACTTTATGTGGATTTCTGGGACTCTTGAATACCTGAATTTTATACAAACTGTATTTTAAACTATCTTGCGTCACTCTCTCCAGCCAAGCAAGTGTCTGAGACTTCATGAATGGAAGAAAAGCTACCCAAATTTATACAGTTCTTTACATCCCCAAAAATGCTGCAGCTTTTGTAGGACTGAGCATTCTGAGGTCTGTATTTTATTGAAGATCTTGGTTGCAATTCATTCCCAAGTACTTCTAAGTGTAAGAGCAGCTAAGTGAAAGCACAGATACAACATATTCTGTGTAAGTTTTTCAGTGACTCTGCCTGTAGATGCGTAGCTATGAACCCATAAATTTCAGGCAAGTACTTCCTCACTTGACCACAACCATTCTTGTTTTTAACATGACTAAGTTACTTATTTTTAACTCTCCAAACATCATACTACATAATGGATGAAGTTATTCAAATGTTTCTTTGTGTCATAATTGAAGGCCACACTTCTAAATTGCCTTTTTAATTTTTTTTTTTTTTGCCTTTGGGTGAAAAGCTAGTGCAGACAGGCCCCTGTCATCTTCACACCAGAGTTGTGTTTGGTTTTTTGTCTGTGAAGTCTTGTGTTTCTTTATGATTGGCTTCACAGAGCTAATGGGGTGAGACCCCTTGTTTCTCAGAGGCAGATGGAGCAGGAGGGCTGTTAAAGACTCCCTTGTAATCTGGTCTGAGAGCATCTTCCCATTACAGGAACATCAGTTCTTCCAAGCCTGGCTTGACTCATTACATGAGTCTGTGTTTACTGGATAAACCCTTTAATTACTAGGCAGTTATATAATGGTGATGAGCCCCATCCCCTTTTTCACAAGCCTGTTTTTCAGGTAAGGAAATTCCCCAAACCTTAATACTCATTTTCAATATGCAAAGAGATGTTAGTTGTTCAAGAATAAGTTTCTAAAACAAGCATTCTCATCTGCAGCCTCTAGTGGGCTTTTAAGCTGAGATGGCATGTGGGTTGCAGAGTATCCCTCCTTCTATCACTTCCTGTCAGCTGTGTATTTAATTTGAACCCCATTTTTAAATTCTGTTCTCTCCATGTGAAGTAAGTTTGTCTCCTCTCCCCTTCTGAATCATGCTCAAAGCACATGTCATGACAAGGTTGATTCTCCTCTACAAATTGGCTGTGGATGTTGGAATGTGCTGTGATGCTGTCGGTGGGGGCACTGGGCGTCCACTCGTGGCTCCAGGGGTGCCAGGCTGCTCCGAAGGCACAGGTGGGCTGGCGAAGTTCCTGCAAGGTTTCACCCCACCCACTGATGGTACAGGTACGCTGAAGAAGGAGAGACAAGCAGAGGGGCTTTCCCAGATGGTTTATTCGGCACCAGGATTGTGCTGGGGAAGCGCTGGCACAGCGTGTTACAGTTACATAAATACAGACACGAGGGGGCAGGGGGAGGGTACAATGTCCTATAGGGAAGGAGTGAGTGGTTTGAATTTGGTGGGCTTTGTATAGGATTGCGCAATACAGAGCCCTTGGGGGTGGGGGGGAAACAGATACCGAGGGGGAGGGAGGGGAGATAGCAGAGCCTGGCCATGAGATAAACAGAAATTGGCCAGAGCACACTGCAACAGGAATGGGCCAGGGTTTTTAATGTGTTTTGGAGAGATGTGCAGAAGGATATTTAATAAATACTTGAAACTTTAGTAGCAGGTAAAAATAAGTTGCTGTAGACTGCCGTTAGCATATACCAAATGTATAAAGTTGAATACTCTCAGTATTTAAATATATGCATGTTTGAGTGTGATCATATGGTCAGATGGTGAATCCTGTGATTCAGATATGCACATCAATAATACAGTGGTTTAACATCCTTTTAAAAATGAGTATGTCAGAGAGTTTTCTCTTATTTACTTCTGACAAGTCATTAATAAAGCAAATTGGATAAAAGCCCTGAGGCTGGTATTTCTTGCATTTCTAATAAGGAAGCCAACAATCTTGCCAAGTAGCTCCATGCCTTACCTGTAGTGCTAGATATAGAATTGTCAGTTATAATTAATTTTGAAAAAGTAGGTTGTGTTACTTTTTAAATGTACCTGCACCTGTAACCATGAGTGCATCCTGATAACCCTATATTGAGGAAAATGGAAGGTACTTTCCTGATATGTTACAGATTGAAAACTCTGTTTATATTGTCACATCTGTGATTGTCAGTTTGAATAGAGAGATTTCTTCTTCAGAATAGTTTGTAATTCTAGCCTGGGCTTTCAATGTCACTATTCTACTTTTATAAATCTTCTTCATCAGTGTAATTGATTTTGGTTGTGTTACAGACTTTCCCAGCTGCTTTTTATTAGAGCTGTGTGAACAGGTCATTTTTTCCCCCTCCTTTTGTTTGACAGCTGAATAGGGAACGTAGAGGAATGGAATTCCTCTCTGTTTTCCTTCCACTTGTAACTACACGGGGCTTGAGTATGACCTAAAACAAAACGATTGATCTTGTCAGTGGCACACCTGCGATAGAATGCATGGAAAGGAAGGGCAAAAATCACCAGAGGAGGTGAGGAGGGCTGTGATCTGTCCACTTCAGCCCCTACCAGCAGCCCTGTGGCCACCAAACATGCCTGGGTGGGGTGGAGGGGCTCCTGTGGGGTAACTGATGAAAGGGCTGCAAATCCCGCAGCTATTGCTTACTTGGGTCATGAGCAGAAGTACTAACAATGTTTATCTAAACATTTAACAACGCGTTTTTGTCCCTCCCAATGTATCTTGTCACATCAGTTTTGTTGGGAAATTTGTTCTGCATTCTTCATAATTAAATCTGAATTAGCACTTGTACCCATGAGTATGGTCTCTTCTGCTACACCCACCTGCAGAGTCATTTGACTTCACAGTTGCCCGTGCAAGGGTTTTTTTGCTGCCTTTTGGTACCATGAAATTACCGCCATGTCCAGCTCTTCCTTACAGTAACTGTTACAGTTGCCATGTTTCCTCTCTATTGTTTAAATTCACAGTTTAATATAATGAAAAAAAGTGCTAGGGAAGTGGTTTTGTCTCATGCAAATAATTTAAAAATCTTTGTGGTATTTAAATATTTAAATACAAATGATACTTGAAATGAATAGCAGATTTTTATTTTAATAAAAGTGTAAATTACTGATGGAGTTGAACCTGACAGTTATTGGAGGTTAAAATTCTACTGAAATAGCTGCACGTGTGGAGCAATACACAAAGCAGTAAGTGAAATGTTTTCTTGATTTATTCTGTGCAGCAGACGGACGCTGGTAGTAGGAGGTGTAATTTGCAGCACATTAGCTATTAGCCAGTGTCACTGCCTGAGTGGGTGGTGTGAGTCTCTTGTGCGTGTGCAGTGTCACACCGCGCATGTGTCGGAGCCAGGCGCTTCTCCCCTGTGCTCTAAGATGAATTTTTTTGTGAACACCGTGCTGTATTTAAAACTGCGAATCTGCCAGTTTTCAACTGGGTTACTCTGTCACACGGAGAATATCTGGAGTAAATGCCTTTCCCTCCCCTACCCCAAATTCTGTATTGCAAAATGAAATTGTAGGGATGCTTGATTTTCCTACCGTTTTCTGGTATGCAGTTCCCCGAGGATGAAGTATGTCATTTGCAGATACCCAGCCTGTAAGCTTAAGAGGAAGCAAAATTGTGCTAATGATTGAGGGGGTTTCTTGGGTACCCTATGCATGCACTTGTGTTGTTCAGCAGAGGTTTTCCAAAAGAGCGTCAGCCTGATGTATCTTTTTTTGTGTGCGCAATTTCACTTGGGTTGCTTTTAGTTCACTTTTTTTCCCTGGAGGCACCTGTCTCCTGCCACATACCCATCAAGACTAATTGCACCATCTGGAAGACTTTTGTGTTGCTGTTACTTGTGCAGGGTGTCTCTGGGGAGCTTAATTCAGAATGTGAATGTGACCCCTGAAGCCATGTCAAGTAGCTGCTGTAGTTTCTAGTGTCTAAAGGCTGATCACCAGAGGCTTTATTTGTTTCAAGTCTAATGCGGTTTGCTTTAGTGTGGATATGTTACGTGTCAGTAACACAACATGTTTTGAAAACGGAGTTAAACTTTGACTACCGGTTTGGTAATTCATAGAAAATCCTGTCTAAAATTACATCCAAACCATATGTAACATAGAGGCAGTATGACTGGGTGTAGAAATGACAGACGTGTTGCTCCTTATTATTTGATTTTTACGTTCAGTTCTTCCCCCACCCACAGCTGCACTTTTCATTAACAGTTTTCTGCTAAGAATGTAAGGTATGCATTGCTAGTAGTGTTGCAAACACCCTGAACAGCCCTGAACACTTGTTTCTGCTACGGACTATTTTCAACACAGGTAATTTTCTTCTGTTCCTCACCTAGTCTGAATCAGGTAAAAGTGCTTCACTTCTAGTGTCTGTCTAGGCGGTGGTTTGTTTAAAGGCCAGTGCTCCATGTTCCTGTGATGAACACTTTTTATCTTTTGTAATATCCTGTGTCTTGATGAGCTGTAGAGCACTGGGCATGAAAAACCAAAGTGTTCTGATTGTTCCAAGTATCACTATAATTTGCTATTTTTTTTAAAGCATTATCCATTTCTCGTGATATCTCTGCCTTTAGTAAGACTCTCTGATTTTACCACATACATACGTGGACAAAAGCAATTTTTTTTCATGAAACCACTTTTCTTTAAAAAGGATGGAGTTTAAATAGTATTGAGGAAATACATTTGAATTCAGTTGCATCATCTCTATAACTTCTGTGGTTGTGAGTAATGTGGTCAACTGAAATTCAGGGCAGAGAAGTACTTACACCACCACGAATTATGAATTCTGTATACAGGATGCATACACACTATGTATTATTCATTTTATGCATTTTCTGGGTTTTTTTCCTGGGTAGTTTAATGTTCATTGTGGCTCTGACTTTGGAAATCTATAGAGTTTTAAGAGTATAACTGTCTCGGCTGCATTCTGTTATTGGAGCATGGTAAGAAATAAATGATATATTTGTGTGTTTGGTAAGAATAGAGATATGCTAGTTACAAATTCACAGAATGCAGAAGGCAAGCAGTTGTTCCCCCCCCCCCCCTTAAAATCCCTCACTACATGTACCCAGTAAACAAAATAATGATGCATGTTACAAGACCACAGTGCGTGTGCCTTTGAGCAGAGATCTGAGCAGTGCAAGCTTTCATGGGTCTGAGTGGCTGGGAAGTACTGGGGGACAGAACTAAAAAAAAGAGAATTTCTGCTTTGGGAAGTTACTCCCTTCTACTGCTTTTTATGTTGTTTTAGTCAGGGTTGCTGTGAGTGTGGGGTATCCTGAGCTGCCAGACTCATGGGCACTCCTGACCTGTGCAGGTAGGCCAGCCTGTCAATCTGCAGGTGAAGCAAATAGGATGTGGGCAGATTATAAAGGCACAAAAGTCATGGCCTCATTTGGTTAGTTAGATCTCACCAGAGCTAAAAGTGTTGTGGGTTGTGATAAAAAGCCATACTGGCCTCATCTTAATTGATCATGGCATTTGTAGGGTGTAGCTGCACTGAGTGGGAGTTTGAGCATCTCTGGAGGGAGAAGTATTAGCCTGGAATCGGGTGTGTGAGGGTGGGTGTGAAGATCAATCCCAAAAGTTGACTAGCACCAGCTACCTGGGTGGACCTGCTCATTCTCCTCTGTGCGTAGTTTGGACCATTTCGTCGTCACTGTAAAACAAGATGTTAAGACTCAAGAAGTCAAGATTTTATTTGCAGAGGCACAGGAACTTTCACACAGGAAGGTACTGTTTAAAATACTCTTCTTCATGTTTATATGTCTGCATTAATGAAGTAGTGTACAGAAGACACTCTTCCATTGTGAAATGTACACATAATGACCAAAGTCCGAATGAAACTTTAGATTACATCCACTGTTTTTTTTATTCAAACATTCTTGCAAGATAAACATCTTAGATTTTTTCATTAAACTGATTTAAAGACAGACCTGGTTTCCTTCAGTTATTAGGGCTAAAATTATATTCTGGGACAAAATGAGTTTAAGTGCTTAGTAATTTGTGATGTAGTACTTTATATGATTTATTTAACAAATGTTTAGATGATATCAGAGATCTGGGCTCTTATTTATAGGAAATTAGTTTACAAATTTAATAGCATCTGGAATGTGTTATCCTTTTGTCTAGCTATTTAGCTGTATTGGTGAATGTAGGAAGTGGAAAGCAAGTTTGACAGGGACGGGAAGAATACAATTGGAGACATGGCAGTCAAAAAGGAAAGCTAAGCTCTCTTTAAAACAAATTAACTTCTGGGGTGGTATATCTAAATGGTCATTTGGAATTGCTCTCAACAAATATGATTCTGGAGGCAGTTTGCTTGTGACCCCAAATTTAAAGTTGTAGCATTTGAAAAAGTTTTTTTTGTTTAAACCAGCTCATCTCTACTTCATTTATCTCTAACTTTTATTGTACGTCTTTCATCAGTTTCTGCATTTTCAGTATTTTCCTACTATAGTTAGACCTGCTTTATGTACTCTGCCCTCTGTTCACAACCATTAAACAGTTTTCTTTCAGCAGGTTATAGGTTTTGGTTGTACCTTTCCTCCTTTGCCTTTCTTCCCATGAAGTAGGAGGCTTCTTTTGGCTTTTTTTTGCACTTCAGACAAGAAACCGAAAGCCCTTATGTTCCTGTTACAGTAGATTACATTGAATTATTCTGAAATACTCCTGTCATGACATGAAATGCAAGAGACATGCTGCTCCTTGAAAATAATCAAGATTTAATCAATCCTGAATACTTGTTTTTCTCTGGCATAGTAGAATTTCACTGTAAGTGTCAGGTAAAGGATGACAAAAGATCATGATTCATAATTGCAACTTATTTCCCTGCAAATATGAATATTAAAGACTTGATGAATAGATGGTCGCCTGAGGTCTAAGTCTTTTTTTCCACTTTGGTACACTCAGTGAACATGGATTGTGAAAATTTGCTTTTTTTTTGTTCTTCTTCCTTTTTTAGGGGTTTTGTGTACGATAGCCGAAACAATTTACAGATGCGAGGTTTGGTTGTACTGCTTATTTCCAAAGCTGCTGGACCCAGCACAGCAGACCTCTCTTTCCAGCACGACATGGTCAGTGGAATTTATTCCAGGTATGTAGTATGATATGCTAAGGTATATTTAATGGGCAATTTCTTGGTGGTGTGAAAGCATCCTAACTGGCCTGTTCACCTGTTAAGGAAAATCAGTACTTACCTAATCACAGAGCTTTGTTCCTCAGGTTTATATAGGCTTTCCACAGTGAAAACCATTTCCTGCTCTTTGTATAATTCTTATTATATCTTGATTGTGGGTTTGGGCACAACCAAATTGAAAACATTTAAGTCAAGATAATTAGTTGAAAGTTTACAATAAGAGATACTCAGAATAAAAAAAAAACCCAGTGCTAGAAAATATTTTTAAATAGAGTATTTTAATTTTTATTTGTTCCAGTGTTTTTTGAGTACACCTGTTTGCTAGAAATTTCAGGGTGAGATGCCAGCCTTGTGGAACACCAGTTGGTCTCACTAAGCACGTAAGTTTTTGTATAGCCCGTTTGAAGGGTGCTTTCCCGTGCAGCAGCAGTGTAGAATAAAGTTTTTACCTCCCACATGTCACAGCAGATTTACTGAGCCTACCATTGTGGTTCCTTAGCTCTCGCTAAGACATTTCACCTTCATTGAGTTCCTAAATATTTTTTAAGCTTTTAAACTAAATTTCTTAATACTAGTAACAACTGTAATCAAAATCAGTGGTTGCTCTCCTTTGTATATTTGACAGTGAACTATTCCATTGAAGTAAGTGATGAGATCTGGTTGAAAAATTGTAAAATCTGAATATTTTAAAATCCTTTGAAAAATTGTAGTTGGTTGATTGAGGAAACAAGACTGTTGTATTTTTATTAATTGTGCATCTGACCTCTGTAATATTCTAAATGAAGATGCACAAGCTTAGTGACATGTTTGCATCCTGATTTGTTTCAAAATCCAGAGGTAGTATCATAGAATTGAAAAGACCAAACAAATAAAAATTTTACAATATATATAGTATCTTAAAATAGCAGAGAAGGAAAACATACGAATTGGTACAGGCAGAAATAACAATAAGTGAGAAAAAGGACAAAGCTGTAAAGCAGGCTTGTTATGGAGGGCTGTGTTGTCCCTTTAGCTGTTTAATTCCATTCTTATTTTGTTTCATCTGTAATGTCCCCTTAGGGTTGTAAAATTTTTATATTTATATGCAAATGATGCTGTATGAAAGCATAATTCTAGTTAGTTAATTGTGGCACAGGAGGTATTTTAGTTTGTTTTGTAAATGATTGAAAAAGTTTACCTTGATCATGCCTCATAAAAGGAGAGAAAAAGCATTATTTTGTTGATAACTAAGTTCTTGAGTATGATGATTCTGACTATGGAGGTAAAGTCTGAGCATTTAAAGCTGCCAGTTGGGAAGGTGACTAGTGGAAGTATTCATTAAGGAGCAAATAAGACCTTGAATTAATAATGAGTCATTTGGTGTAAATGGACATCATTGGAGCGATGCCAGTTCAACCATCTGAAAATCTAGCATAATAATCTAAGTTTGAGCAAGTCAATAGCCATTATAATATCTGGTTCAGAGTTACAAAGGTACTCCAAAAACAAAGCAGTTTTGAATACGCCCACACAGGTTCACTTAAGGTTCATTACTGTCTGCAAAAGTGATGACTGTGGAGTTGTTAATTTAAATGCATTTTCAATGACACTTTAAGTCCTGCAGCATGGTGTAAATACAAGCAAACATGCCATTGTGTTGTTTCATTTTCTGTCATAATGTTCAGTTCTTGTCCTCTACTGAAGTCACTGTGGGCTTTAGCTTTGGACTTCTTTCTTTATTTAAGGTACTTTTCCAACTACACTTTTAAATGTGAGTCTAATTTCTGATTTCCATTTCTCCATTGTATATAGCTAAGAGAATAGGCAGCTTGTAAAGTTGTGATCTTAAAGCACTTCTGTGATATTTTTAACATGTATTACAAATAGTGTTTTACAAACTGCCTTCTCCTGAAGAAGAGCAAAAGGATGTTGTTTTCCATGACTGCATTTTTGTCTGCTGTCTTGGTTGCAATCTAATTATATATGGTTTGTGTATATTGGACATATATATATCAAAGGCAAAGTATATCCCTCAGTGATATGAAGTGAAGAAATATGCTTAATCCTTTATTGCTTACATCTCCAACTTTGGAAAGTATTTTTTGGAAATAGCTTCCTACAGTTTTTCAGCTCAGCTGTAATCTATACAGCTCTTTTTGTTGCCATGCCATGTAATTACTTCATCTTTTATATAATGTTTTGCTGGAAATATTATTTCTGGCACTGTACTGAGCATCTTCATTGCCTGATACTTACGTGCTGTGAACATTATATTGTGGACTATTAGCTGTGATATGGCTCACTTGATTTTAGGAGACTTAGTAGTGATTAATTAATTGCATTTCCAAATTCTGAGCATGAGCTAAGTTGTTCCAGTACTTGTCAGCGATTGCACCAGCCCAGTCTTTCTTTTCCCAGCGTTTGTGTTGGAAACAGTTCTTGTGCTGTATTTAAATATTCAGCCCTGCAGTAGATAGCCAGGTTACATCAGTCTGCTGTAACTGGTACTACACTAAATGTACAGTCTGTGACCAGGAAGATGTAACAGTGTGATAACCATTTAACTTTAAAAAAACCCACAAAAAACATGGTGGACTTTTTCATCCTGGAATTTAGCACATTCTGCATAACCTCTTCTCACTATTTCATATTCTTAAATCACAATAAAGCAATGCAAAAATTAAAATTAAAACAGAAAGATACTGAGAGCTGAATTTGGAATAGAAAAAAAATTATCCTATTCTCTTGTTCTCTATATGTGTCAATTCAAGGGACAATTGACCTGAATGTATAAAAATAGAATATCTAGCTTCCTAGCTGGCATCTGTTTTTCACTGGTACACAATGGAACAAAACCGATGCCTGCTACCAGAGAGCAATCTTTTCCAGGATAATGAGGATTACAATTTAGGTAGTTACAGGAGCAGGGCTAGTGTAGTTAAATGGTGCTGCCTCTGGCCAGCATTGCCTTCAGCTTCAGCACTTTATAATTTGCAAGAGTCGTGATCTGCCTGCATTAATCTGGGGCTATGGGGGTCGTTGTGTGCAAGAGTATCATAGTAACTGCTGGTTGCCTTATGAGCCATGCTGAAGATAAGGGAGGAAGTGTTATAAAAGCGTGCCTGGCATGCTTTGCTCTGTACAGCCACCTCCCTATCGTGTTGGCAGCAACCTGACTTTTTTCCTATTGGCGGGGAAAAGAACCTGGCTTTACTTCCAGCTCAGCACCAGTGGTCCCAAAAGAGGATGAAGAGAAGTAGCAGCATGATAAACAGCTCTATTTCAGCTGCTGGACAGATTTCCTAAATTGAAACTTTCTGCTGGTCTCTTAGCATTAAAGAAAATATTTCCTTGGCTGCAGAAGCATTGTAAATATAAGGATCAATTGTAGTGCTCACTGCAGAGTATGCAAACAGTATCATGTAAGAGTTGATGTCATTGCCTGTACTCAAGCACAGCGTGCATCCCACATTCCCTTGAAACTCTTTGCTCCTGTGCTGAAGAGAAAGCAGAACTCACATTTAGTTTTAGGGAGAATTGAA
>VYZT01018680.1:97869-158437 GCA_013400735.1 Pomatostomus ruficeps | reverse complement strand
ACACTTAAATATTTCCGTGCTGTTAAAGCAGCAGATTGAAAAGCAGATGAGAAAGTTCAAAGCCAAGGCTGAAAGTTCAGCTTCAACTTTTAGTTTTCTGGCTTTTGTCACTTTGTGTCACAGCCTAACTGTTGTTTTAACGTGGAGTTATTAATTAATACCGAGTTTAGCCATTTAAAATCGGTTATCTTTCTTCACAGCAAATGACAGTGAGTTTCATTCTTTTAGTATACTGTGTTAGATAATAGTTGAGAGAATAATAGATTCCAGGGACCTTTGATCTACCATTACTGTAAAATAAAAATAAAACTTCATTTTTTTTTCCCACTGACCATAATGATTTTAACCTTGTGTACTAATTTGAATGGGCTTGTGGGGGCAGAGTCTTAAATGAGACACAAATGAAGGAAAAATTGCTAATGCTGCCACTGTATATCTAATGAGCACTGTGTAATAAACCATAACCTCTTCAACATTTCTGTGGAAAATGGTGTGATTATTTTCGATGGCTGTCCCTCTGTGTACAGCTCATTACCATCTGGCATAATGTGTATTGATATAGCCTGTAATTGTCAACTCTTATTTGACATGCTGTCTTTAATAAATGTGACTTGCATGGCTAGAACCTCCTAATGGTTATATGGAAAACTGTAATTAAATAAAATATGTATACTTACGTAAAATACACACCCTTACATCCATAAAATAGTTTTGTAGAAGGTCTCTGTTTTTCTTTATCTCCTGTTCTTAGTGGAAATACTTGTATGTATTCCCAGGTTAGTACTGCATTACCAGTGTGGATACCTAAATATGTGAAGACAGACTTGAATCTTAGATATAGGTTGTTTCCTCTTGCAGAACTTGCTTCAAATACATTTTGAAATATTTATTTTCTATGCAGTGTAAGACAGAATTAATATACCTGCTGTAATAGAACAGGTTCCCTGCCTGATGGTGGCTTTATGTGGGAATTGGAGGTAACTCTAATGGGCCAAATGGCTCTGGTTTTGGGTGTTTCTTCTGAAGAAGGTGGCCAAAATAAATGCATTTGTAAATCTCAGTGCTGAAAGTATTTATACCTCCTTAAAAGAAAATGGGCCTCTGGCCCAAGTTTTCAGATACAGGGACCAACATATGCTGTCAAATCTAGTCATCTTTTGTTTATTATCTGAAAAGTTTCCTTTCCTTGCCTTTACTGCTCTTTAATACATGAATAACTAAGAGATGTTCTGGTAGTCAGGTTGGCTTGCCTTACAAAACATAGGCTTTCCCCAACTTTAATCAATTCTAATATTGGTGCAATGAGTGTTCATCAGGTGTTACCTTCAATTACACTGTTGATGGAGAGTCCATTGTTGTTCTTTTTGTAAGAGATTTTGGAGAGTGCTGTTGCTTTATTCTTTTTGGATTTTCTTAGGTTCAGGCTACTAGATCTTATTTTATGTTTGCTTGATAATCAGCATATTCTCTTGAATTTGTTTTCTGTAGCATAGATACTTAAACCTTTTTTTTTTAATGTCTGTGACCAAATCTACTGATTAAATATCAGCCTTCTCCATACATAAAATAGCTTTTGTTCCTCACTTCATCTGTTTTCTTTGCTTTGATTGTTAGTGTGACTCTCCTCAACATTTTTGTCCCTTCTCAAATTTTTCTTGACTGAAGTTTTCAAGTAATAATTTTTACTGGGATCAGAAACTCAGGGTTGACAGAAACACTACTTTTGCTAATATTCTTCCCTTAAAACATCTGTGGATCCTACTGGTCTATTTGACCACAGTCACATTCTGTATCTTAGCTGATTATCTCAGATGACCTGTTCATTTACCCTCCTTCCACCCTTTTCCAAACTTTGGATGCTGAGAGTCTCTAGTGCTGTATGTATGTGGTCTACACTGAGATCTTTTGATTGATCTTTTTTTTGCATTGCATATTTTAACTTGAGTAAAGCATATTGAACCAGCTCAGTTGACTGTATTGAGGATGATTCACTCTCTTTGCTGTTTATTAGCTGTGTTACTCTTTTTCTGTTGCCTTCTCTTCTGAGTGTAAGTTCTCTGGAGCTGCTAATGGTAAAATCTTACCCACTGCTGCTGTTCACAAGCATTATTCACTTCTGGGCTGAGGGATATAAACACCTGCTTGTGTAAATACATTGCTTAAAATGTAACAGGCTTTCTAAAATGCCTTGCCTTTATGTGGTTTTGTTTCTGCCTAACCTTACATAATGGACCCATACAGTTCTTGAAGTTGTTCTTGGTTTTGAGGTTTTTTTAGTATATCCCTTTTTAAATTGCCTTTGCTCAGCTCCCTGTCCATCTCTGCATTTTCTCATCGAGTCTTTTATCAGTTTTCTTCCTTGCCTAGTTTCCCTGGTTTGTATTTGTTGCTATCAGTTTTTTGGTTTGTCTAAGCTGGATAGGGAAGGAATTATAGCTGATTTGGCTTTGTCTAAACCACAATTTTGCAGCTTTTTGTTTTTAATCAGCTTAGTTTTTTTAAATTGGGGATTTGTGGCTTTCCATATAGCGAAATACTCATAAGGAGTCTCTAAAAGGTATTCACATTTTTCTTTTTAATTTGTCTAACTGATTTAGCTTGTTTTATCATTGAAAATATTGCTTATGTGTAATATATGCCTGTGAATATAATCTGTCATATTTACACAGAACGTTTGTATACTGGCTTGGATTATATTGTTTTCATATAACAAATGTATTAAGCTCATGTTCACTTGTACCTAAATTTTTCTGATATGAAGTCTTTGTAGCAAATTGAATCTTTAATGTAGAGAATTCAAGTTAAATGCAACATTTCTTAAGCTAGAAGAATTCCTTTTAGAAATTCAATCTAGTGTCAATACATTGCCAATATACCTACATATTACCAGTATACATTATTGCATGAGCATAGTGAACACTGAGTATCTGCATCATTATTTACAAAATGAGAGAAATAGATTTTTTAAGAAGTAAACATGTTAGCTTGTTCTATTACTTGATGAAGTACGTAATATGGTCTGCATAGCTGTTCACATAGTCTGTGGCAGATAGCAACTGGAATTTCAACCTGCCTTTTATTAGAAGTTTAAATCTTGATAATTGCCTTATGAAAACACAATATTGCATTTGACAGCTTTACTTCATTTTGGAAATGTGAATCTTCCCATAGGGATAACCAGTGATTTTAAAATGTGATTATGATATGTGATTTTATAAATTTGACAATATGCTTATAAATTAGTAGCTCTAAATTGTATTATTGATTTTTGTCATCAGTGTTCAAGTAATCCAAGAAATCTTTTTCCAGATAACTTATTAATTTCTTCTTTCCATCTTCAGGTGAATACTCATGTTTTTTCCTTTGGTTTAGTCAGTTAGGTTAAGCTAGCCATCCTTCCTTTAAAAAATAAAAAAGCCATAAAACCTAAGCTGTAAAGCTATTTTTTTTAACAATACTTACATAAGTACTGGCTCAAGTTGGTTTCTTCCCTAGCAGGTGTAGGAAGGATCTCTGAGAATAGGAAAAGTAATTGATATCTTCCTTTTGAACAGTTTCTAGTGCTTATGAAATCTGTAATAACTGAAATAAGATACAAAGCTATTTGAGTTTCTCATATTCTGGTTTGTAGGGATTAAAAAACATACCTAAGCCTGCCGCTACATCTCACTGCTCTTTTAATACCTGTCCCTTGAAGAATGTCCTTTGTATTCTTCTTGCTAATAAAGTCCCAACACGACAAGATTTGTCCTTACAGTGAGTGTATCTGGATTCTTACTGTGTCAGCCCAGTGTGCCTGTTCCTCATTGTTCACACAGCTGCACTGTCACTGGTTTCTGGGTCCTACGGTAGCTGGGTATTTCCTACTGAACAGGTTTCCTCTCGATATTCCCTTCTTTATTGCTTCCAGCCTGCATGCTTGCCTCTGGAAAACTAATGGTATTTTCCTTCTGGGTTTTCAGATTAGCACTTTTTCCTTTTAAACCAAGCTTGAGGTAGTGATCCTTATAAGGTCTTTGTCTAGATTCTCTCACCTGTTTTCCATAATTGATGCTTTTGTTTCCAGGCTGGAATTTTTCTTTTAGGCTGTGTGACTTGAAAGGGGAATTGCCATGATGAGGCCAACCAACCCCAGAAAAACGTGTTCTAGGTTGTGATCACTATTCTTTGGCCACTGATACTGACTGTAGGAGTAAGCTAGACACAAGTTCACAAGTTTGGGCTTCATTTTGCTGGGGATGACTTGTGCAATCTGGTGCAGGTGGCTGGCTCCCAAGCTCCAGGGCTCCTGGCTACGCTGTGGTGACACAGTGGTGGCAGCGCTGGCACATCAGTGGCACTAGTTGGAAACTGATACAAGTTGGTTCACTTGCACATTGCAGTCTGGAGTACAAAGCGGGAATTGGTTTTTCTGTGGTAGACCTACCAATGAAACCAAGACCTGCGAAAACCCTTGTTCATAATTCCTGCACTAAGGAAGGGAACAGGACCCTGACCTGAAGTCAGGCTCCTCTCTCTCCACTGCTAACCACCTACAATGCTTAGGGAAACTGGCTTGCCAAGTTCAAGTGAATGTCTGCCCACTAAAAATCAGAAAACATTTTCATATCCTATAATGGGCTGAGGGAAGATCTTACAAAGACAAATTACAGGGAAAAGAACCTAAGCAGTAATCAGTGGCGGGGGGCAACAGGAAGTGAAAATGTAAACTCTTTTCAAAAAGAATGAAAAATACATGAAGGAGTATTGGTAGAAATTTTACTTCAAAAACTTTGTGATGCTAGGAAGGAAAAGAGATGAAAGAGGTAGGATATGTAGCCAGTTTAAAAATAAACTGGTTGTTAGGAATGCAATTAAACGGCATATTCAACAAACTTCATAGAACTGATGTCTTTCAACTTGATTTATCCCTCAGGTGGAAAATGCTCCTACAGTAGCTTAGTGACCAAGACAGAAGGAGCCACAGAAGTCTTAATCTCTAACGTCGTTAAAGAATAGGAGTGGGTAGATGTTTTCTGCTGGGTAACAGATAGATGAGTCATGGTAATGCGGTGAATATTTGGTGCTGTGCTCAAATCTGCTGCTTTACCCTGAAGAATTTTCCTGTTAGTGAAATCACAGCATCTGCCACACATATTGACTGGCTTAAACACCTGCCCCTTGCCGCTTAATTTCTTATGAAAGAGACTGTACACAGAAGATGGAATGAGACTTTTTATCGCTATGATGTTATTTGTTACTCACTATGCATTGTTCCTCTAATCCTGGTTTATTAACCATGGCATTGACTTTGACAGGTGAGTGGAAAAAATAACTGTAGAAATCACTGCTCTTTCTTGCTGTGTAGCTAAGTGGGCTATCTTGGTGCGGCACCAGCTAGTACCCGGAGCGTAGAGGATCAACTTGAATTTCGTTTAAGCACCTTCTTGTCTTCATAGAACTTTTCTTTCTTTTCACTGTTCACAAAAAAAGTAAAATCAGATACCAAATGATGCCCAAATACATTGTCAGTACCTGAGATAATTACTTTAATTCTTTAGTGAATGCTTTTTCATATGTAATTTTCCATTAAAGAACTATTTATTTCAGATTCATAGGTGTGTGTGTTTATATAGATTATTATAGTTGTCACTGAAGTGGAATGGATGCTGGTGTTTTTTAAATTTTTTTTTTAAATCATAAGTGTAAGGCTTTTCATCCAAATTAATCCTTTTTGTATCGAAGGGAAACTATTGAATTGACAATCACAAAGAAAGTGTTCAAATCTTGGATGTGTACTGTTAGTCACTTTAATTCAAAGCTTCAGTGATAAGAGTTCTTAAAGAATTTTTGATCTATCACTTTCATTATCTTTGTTCATTGTAGTTGTTTCAAAAATTTTCAAACATGGTTTTTAGTGGCTGATTTAAGTCTTTGGCCCATTTCTGTGAAGTATCGTGCATAAGAGTGACGTTTTTGATTATTAAATGTTTCTTTGCATAACCTGCCATCCCTCGAGAAGCCCAGTATAGTTCTGATGGTTAGCTAATACTGGACGGTGAACTAACTCAGATTCTCTTGCTGTTACTGAGAACTTGAATTTTCATCACAAATACTGCAGAGGAGTATTTAAGCTGAAGTACTCTTTTGTTCACAGCAATACAACTGTACTATTTAATATGTCTCTTTTATCATATGTTTTACAGAATTCTCTTATTTCTTTTTAGACTAGGACTTTGAAATTAGGAACTGAAGTCACTTATAAGAACTCTTGAAGCAATTGTACTGGCTTCCTGAAGGCTGCTCAGAAGTTTATCAAAGTTTACCAAAACATACTTAAATGTCAGTGGTCTGTGTGCTTTCATTACAGGATGGGAGCAAAGAGAGGGAATAGAAATTGCACTTGTTTTACTTGTTGCAGGATCTAATTGTCTATATAAGTTAATTTTTGTTTTCCTAGTATTTTCCTGCAAGCTGGTCTTTCACAGTCCTAGTGTCAGTGTAGCCCCAATGTATGTTGCTGTTTAATTACTCATGGAGTTATTTTTTTACCCTTTGTGTTTCCAGGATGACATTTACAGCTTATGGAGCTCATAATCTAAGGGATACTTTATAGCAAGCATTTAACAGAGGTTTAGGTTAGGAGCCCTGGTAGTGAAAGTGAAGGAGCAAGAAGTCAGAAGCAAGTGTTAAAGCACAGCAGCCAGTTAGACTGTGACCCATCAAAGCTTCTTAGTAAGTTGCCCCAGGTATTGTCCAAGCCTCTGCACCATTGTCTTTGGAACAACCATTTCTTCTTGTATTTCTGCACGTGCATGTGGGTTGAATTTTGGAAAGGGGGAAAGAAAAGGTGGTTATGGCATATGTGGAGATCAAAGCAGTATCATTTCTTGAAACATGATACCTGTAAGTGGAGTCTCTGGGGCATTTGGTGGTGGTTTGCAGGGAGTTCTTGCTTCAGAGGTGAAAGGCATGGAAGTGTGTTAGCATTTGGTGAAAAAGCTTTCCTGATTCTTAGCCCGCTTCCATTTAGGAACTTTGTGTGTTTAGAAATGCCAGCTGTTTTCCCAGTACTACCTTGTACTGAGGTAAGTACAGGCAATTCTTGTGGCAACCACTTCTTTTTTTTGTGACTGTGGGCTCTGGGGCAAAAACAGGATGGAAGCAGTCAGAGTTTGTCATCCCATTGCCCTGTGTCTAAGTCCAGTATTGCTTAAACATTATTTTTTGTTGTATTTTGGGATTGGCTGCTTTCAAATACAAGATTATTTAATCACTAAATTGTACTGCGGATGGAGAAATCTGTGTATAGTATTCCTTCAGCCATTTAGCAGCAACTTCGCAACAGCATTGTTTATTTGTTGGATACTGGTCCTTACAAAGTCATGTCAAGGATCCTCCTGTATCTGCAGCACTGTGGACTTGTTATTGTGCCTGGGTATTATAGAGATTATCACAAAAAGCATTAAAAAAATGCATTGCCTGGGATTTCTGCAGTAGCATTGATTCATGTATTTTTAGTCTGCTAGGGAGAGAGAGTGGAAGAGCAATATGTAGGATCAGAATTAGACATAGATTATCTGCCTAATATGGTTCTTGTTAGCACAAATAATATGAATACCATTTGAAGAACAAACGGATTATAGAAAAAGAAATGAAAACATCCAGATCCTGAGCATTTGGAAAGCATGACACTGATGTATTTGCGTAACCTTTTCATGAAGAGCGATGCTGAAGTCAAAGAGGGGATTTTGATTTCCTTCATTAAAAGCTTATTAAATGAAGAAATAGGACAGTCGTTGTTTTGCTTCAATAGTTGGGGGTCACAGAGGCGGGCCTGGTCTCCTCAGGATATTAATGCCTGCTTTCAGCTGGGGGAAATGAGCCGTCGCCTGAGTTAGCTGCAGCTTTATGTGCTCGTCACTAGGGATCCCCATATGTCCTGGGATCTGCGGCAGGCGGAAATGGCAGAGCTCGGCAGCGGGGAGCAGAGGGCTCTCATTGCTATTCAGAACAGGTAGCTCGGCTCAGTCTGCCCAGAGCAAGTCTGTTTAATGTTGATCAGCTGTCCATCTGATAAACCGAATTGATATGGACATTTCCTCCAAGGGCTGCCCTGACAATGACAGCAGGAGCATCGGGATGTCTTGTTAGTCTTTTTCTCCGAGCTTGAAAATTCATTAACCCTTTGTTAGAGCCGAAGTGAGCGTGACTACAATACTGCGACTGGGTTGTGTGAGTTTCTCCCTCACCTCTTTCAAAAGCAGCCTCAGGCTTCAGGTTTATTGTCTACTTGGAGAATGACTAGCCGTTTGGTTTTTGTAATGTTTTTCTCTGCATGGAGCCAACAATTTGTGAATTATAAAGGCAGCTTTTAAAACAGCTTAGTGTTTTTGTGTGTGGCAAAATACATCGGGAACCTCTATTTATCCTCCCCCTCCAGCCCATCTGCCTTTTGTGTGCCTGCCCAGGCCGTGTGACTATCCCAGCTCTTCTCTCTTGCTGATTGGCACTGAGCACTGCCCTGAAAGAGTTGCTGCTGGGGCTCTTTGCAGGTCACATATATTTGGGGCAGAAGGTTATTTTAGATTAATATGGTTTGGGGTAGTTGGAACACGTGCACTGTCCAGAGGAAACAGAATTAATTTGCTCAGCACTATGTTAGCACTGAGGCAGAATCTAACCTGAGCATGTACCAGCAGGTGTATTTGTATGTGAAGGTATGGAGCAGTTTGGTTACTCTGAATCAGTGCTTGGCCATTTCTGAATAAGCACAGAGAACATAACATGCCTTTGTACTACATTGTAATTAATTAGAACTTTAACGCCTTTAATCATCTGTTTAGTTGAGGGCATGGATTGTGGTTTTGCTCATATGTGAAGTCTCCATAAAAGGCATAAAGGGAATTTCTTGAGTCAGAAAAGATGTGAATGTACTGAAGGTTTTGTAAGAATGAGTTCTGTGTGTATCTAGCGTTGAAAGGATGCTCCAGTGCATTGCTCTGTTTCCTCCCCGCTCCTTGTCCCTGCTCAGTTATTATGTCTGTTCAGCACCCCCATTGTCCTTCTGAGCTAAGGTGACATCTCTGGGCTCCTTGGAGTGACAGTCGCTGTGGAGGGCTACAGGGTTGAATTGTGGGAGGAGGGGAGGAGAGGCCTGTGCTAATGACTCTTTTCATGCTTTTTCCAAAAAATTAAAATAGAGAAAAAGCCTCTATGGAATAACCTCTGTGGCAAGCCTCTCACAGGGATTTGTAACCCCTAAATACAGAATGTAGCACACTGTGTCTTGGAATAAAAAGTGATTTGTAAACCTGTCCAATAAAATTGGCCCTTTTGCTAGACAGTCACCTTTGCTGCTTCTGACTAAAACGACCAGTGAAATACCATAAAGTACACAGTTCTAAAATGTTCAACTGTTTTTCCTCTCCTGCCTGAACCCTTCCCCTTTGGTAGTATTGAACTGCAAGGTATCCTGTTATTAATTTAACTCTAATTTGAGCAGTCATTGACTGCAGCATTCTTATGGTGTTTGGATTGGCTTGCTCAGGACTCCCCTGCTGACATGTCCTTTGTTTCTTTCCATCATTACTTTCTGCTTGGCATTTTCTTCATGTCAATGTCCCTCAAGCTTCTGCTAGACAAAACAAAAAAAGAAAGCACCATGAGGACTATATTGATTATTTTGCTTTATTTTATGAAAGAATTCAAACAAAGGGCAGCATTCCTTAAGTGGAACCTGTGATACTTGTGGCTTGTCTGGAAATACTTAGTGACGGTTCTCCGTGTTTAACACCTCCTGGTTGTGGCTTCTAGAAGTACTTGGAAGAGCTACACAATAATAAAACACCTATTTAGCACATGTGGTTGTTTGTTTGTTTTCACTAAGAATCTCCGTTCTGTTCACAGCATCAGACATAATTGTACTTTTTCTATCTTTCAGTCAAAGAAGTCTGGCTGAGATTACGGAGCTGATCCATACTGCCTTTCTGGTGCATCGTGGCATAGTCAACATTGGTGAGCTCAAGTCCTGTGATGGCCCACTGAAGGATATGCAGTTTGGGAATAAAATGGCTGTTTTGAGTGGAGATTTTCTTCTAGCAAATGCTTGCACAAGCCTTGCACAATTGCAGAATACCAAGGTAAGAAGAAAAAATTCTTTTACTGCCAAAGCAAGTAAATATTAGCAAGTCTTTTGAAAGAGACACCCTCTAAAACAATCAGCAGTTATACATGTGTATATGGAGCATCATTTAAAAATCAGCATACTCACGTTACAGCTGTAAATTGCAGGCTGCTGCTGCTATGAACTTGTTTACCACTGTCCTATAGAATTGCTGTGGTGAGGTCTTCAGTGTACATTCTGAAGCACTGTAGTAACGAATGGGTGGTTAATTTGGTGAATTTAAGGTATATGCAGTGGCATCTTCATGACATGTCAGGCTACAACACCTCTGGCAAACTGCCAGCTGAAGACATGTTTGACCTGTTATTTTCTTTTATTTTGTACTTTGTGAAAGGTTTGCTGTCTTAGATAGTTTTGGGGGCAAAAGGCTTCACTGCTTTGTCTCAGGTGACTTTTTGCTCTTAATAAAGTTACTTCGTTAGGGATTTGGATGCCCCTGAGTATTAGATTGCCCTACTAACATGGGTGTACTGGCTTCTAAAGGACAGCTGCAACCCAACTGCTCAACCCAACTGTTCGAAATTTTACAGGGAGATGTTTTGAATGAGAAACTAATAGTATATAAATATTATCTTAGAAACTGACACTGATGGAGACATTAAGAGGTCATTTGTCTAGTTGGTTCTTCTTTTCGCCGCATAGGATCAGCTACACAAAATCATTCTTGACATGCATTTATCTAGCTTGTTCTTAAACCTCCCGTGGTGGAGAGCGATTCCTGGGCATCTCTGTGCCAGCCTCGTGTAACACCTAACTGCATGTATGGCTGAAGAGCTGTGTGTGCCATTCCAATGGAAGCAGGAAACAGTACTTTTCTGCAGGGGAGCTTTTCATACATTTGCAGATTGCTGCCATGTTGTAATGTAAAATAAATGTTTGTCATGTGCAATTGTCAATAATCAGCATAGTTGTAATTGTGAGCCTAAGGAGTCTATTTTTTTAGATTCTCATGCTAAATCTCCTTGTGGTAGTTGAGTATTTCTGTACTTCTTTGATCATGAGTGTGACAATTTCTCTCAGAAGTGGTGTCATTTTCTAACACAGAGCTGAGATTCAAGAGAAGAAACAGAAAATTAGATGTCAATCTTCTGGAATAGTGGGTTAAGCCATTATGGTGCTAACTTGTAGCAAGTATTAGAAAAAAAATTTAAATATTGCATACCATAACCAAATGAGGTGTAATTGATTTTAGTAATTATTATTGATTTGTATCAGTTTATTTTTTTTAGTACCTTCTAAGTTTCTCAAAACAGACCAGAGGATTTAACCCTACACCAATTTTCTGTTTCAACATAAGAGGAAACTTTTATAAAGCATAGCAACTATTAGTTTGCATTTAGTACATCATTAAGTATTGCAGCAGGAATGTATAATCCCTGAGGACTTGCCAGGAAACAAGTCTACAGTCAAATGAAGCTCAAATGCAAAGAAATACTTCTTTTTTTTAAAGCAATCATTATACTGCATGTTGGAAAATTCTGCCAAAACATTTTAGCACTTTTTTTCATTTTTCTGACATCTAAATACTTTCATAGCTTCTACATATGATAAGTGGGATGCCATTATGGAAACTGATTGACTTAGTAAATTATTCTTTTTCATACGTCTAACCCTACTAGCAAAGTTAGAAAAATTGAAGTACAAGCTATAGAAATCTCTTGACAGGTGCAATGATTTAAACATACTGTATTTATTCTTCTGTAAATGATGAATTTTCAAATCTGGCATCTGTTTTTTAGCAGTATGAAATAACTGTGACTTTTTTCCTTCATAATGTTTTGTGTTCTTTGATGTAAAAAGTAAAAATCACGGTACTGCTTTTTTTGCTGGCATTTAGCAAATTGGCTAATGAAATTAGCAGCATTTTATCGTGTGCGGTACTGACCATGGTAGCTGTAACCTCCATAGACATGCATAGCTCTTGTATAGACCAGAATTTAAATTAAAGGGGGTTTTAACATAACGGAACTCACTGCTACCAAGATAATTTTATTGTGCTGTTAAATTCTTGTCTGAGCTTGTGTATGATGCATTTATCTCTGTGCTTCTCTCGGGGCTGGCAATTAGACATGAAATTCTGTAGTCGTAATGAAATGCAGAGCTATTTTATAATTGCCAAGGGTAAAATTAGCAAAGTCAATTATTTTCCCTTAGGCTTTTCCCTGTAGATATTAAAAGGCTGCAAGGTAATTGCCTTAGGTAACACTTTGATTTTTAAATAACATTAAATATAGGAATTGTTGTTAATTCGTGGTAATTTTCCTCTTCTTGCTACTGTTGTAGAATACAACTGTAATGATGTTAACAAGAATCAGGGCTCAGGGTTTGTGTTTTTGGGGTTTTCTTTTAAACTAGTGCTCATACCTCTCATAAGTTTGCTGAAGTTATGCCAAAGACGGTTTTGGGGTGGTGGTTTGAGTTTTATGGTTTTTAATCTCTGAGGTACAAGGACTCTAGATTTCTTGAAATGTCAGAAAACCTCCTGTAGGATAAACTCTGCTGTTGTGCTATTACAAAATCATCTCAAATTTTGTTTTTTGAACACAGAACTATTCAGAAGAAAGCATTCTCATTTTTTACTTCGTGAAATTATGATATATTAATTATGAATACAAACTTGGCATCAGCTGGGGCTTAAAGTACTGAAGGGCAGATGCATGTGTGTGCTACATTTTTATAATTATGGCAAAATCCTACATCATTTCAGTTAATAAAAACTGTTGAAAATGAACACTAATTTCTCAAAACCTTTACAGTACAAAGCATTAGATTGATCATATCCATGTATTTACAATTATTTTGTACATTCATGTTAACTTTTTGATCACCTTATATAAACTAACTTTTTGGATGGTGACTCTTCTTGGCCTGCTGATTGCAGTGATAAATGATGTTATTGATTGACAATTGCAGGGATAAAACCTTACTTCTGAACTGCATCCTGTAGCAGATTGTTTATTGCTGATCCATGGATTTTAGAACAGAATTGATCCCAAAGATGAATGGGTTTGGGGTCTTTCCATAGTTGTTGTATCAGCAGTGGAATGGTGAGCCTTTGGCAAGGAAGGGCACATCTGTGTTTTGCCACTTAACTAACAATGCAGTAACGTGCGGTAATGTGCTGGCTTATTGGCTTGGGGTGTGTTTGTATGGGATGACAGGGTTATTTTGATAGGTTTTCTCATTTTGGGGTTGCAGGGCTCTGATACCAGGATTGTGATAAGATATAAGTAAGATACATGTGGAAGTCATTGTAAACATGTAGGTGTGGGAGTGATGGAAAAGTAAATTATGTTCGCCTAACAAAACAGAGTACCTCCCAGCTATCCTGTGGGATATGTGACCATAAGCAGTTTTAAATAAATGTGCTAATAAATTATTAAGACGTGTAAAATTATCTCTTTAATGAGTGGTTCTTTGTTGCCATCTGAAGACTGTATATCTTTAACATTTGTTATTTTGCTTTACCCAGCCAAGGATGTGGGGATGAAACTGCTAAAAGCAAATCTTTTGAATGAAAGTCCTTCTTTGACTCTGGTAGCAAAAAGTGTTAGTTTGGTCTTTGATTTCTGCTTAAGTAACCTGCACTTCCTATAATATTTTCAGGCTGGCATTCAGATGCAAATGTAGCAAAAGTAACAAACATTAATTGGTATTTTTGTCACCTGTCAGCTGTATGTGGGATATGGGCATTTTACCACAAGTCATGTATGGATACTGACCACGATACTATCAAATAATGTGCTTTTTCAGGGTATATAACAGAGAAGTTAGTAGGAGTCTGTCACAACATTAAAGCTGGTGTTTCCTTGAGCTTCTGAATCATCAGTTGTTTCATGAGACTATAGAGGGAGTACTTAAAAGATGTAATTAAAACCAGTTGAGATGCTGTTACACTCTAAAGCGAGTGATGCGTAGAACTTCAGAAGGCTGAAATGGTACATTTTAGTGCACTGCCTGGAAAATGATAGAATAATCTGCAGATGCATTTCTTGCAACTCCATAAACTCATAAGAAGGCTTCCCTTTGTATTTAAAGAAAGAAAACCCACAAAGCAGCCAAACAACCAAAACAAAATCACCAAAACCCAACATATACAAAACAAAAAATGAACCTCCCCAAAAGAAGAAAAAGCCTATCCCAAAATCCTGAAGTACGTGTAATGGTAGCATTATGGTAGTGTTCTCTGTAGTTCTTACTGAAATCTTAAGAATTAACTCAATTTTTCATGCTATAATTCAGTAAGTTCTTCTTGAAATGATTAAACTCTTCACAGAAACACTTCAAAATCTGCAGGCTGAAAGCTTGGAAATGAATTTAAGAATCTTGTCTGTCAATGCAGAGCTCTGCCAGAAGACCACATTGTAGAGCATTGTTTTATTACGCATTATTTGTTCATAAATAAACAGTAGCACAGATGTAGTACTTATATAGTGGATCCATTTCCTTACGTTAATTTCATGTATTCCTAAAGGCATAAGTGTGTTGTTTATCAAATAAGCCTTGTGTTTACATAAATATCAATAAGTTCCTCATTTAAGTCTTCCTATGTCTTCCTATTGCAACAACCTGAAGGTGCACTGCGCTTCTTATAAGAACTGTTTATCTTGAACCATGGTTTCCACTTCTGTAGCATCAGTTGTGGTCCTATGGGGAAGGCTCAGTTTGGAACCTAAGCAACTTGGTTCCTTAGTGTCCAGTGAGGGATATGGAGAATATCCTCTTTCTGAAATTAGGCCAGTTGCTCTTCCGATGTAAACTGACATTTTTGAGAATTGACAAACAAGCCAGCTAGAATCTACAGTTTTAATTTTTGCATGTCATTTAACAAAGGTGGTATTTGTATCAGACTTTTTCTTTCCCTGAATGATGTCAAGAGAAGAACATAAACTTGTAAAAAACCCCATCACAAATCTTCCCAAAAATACCCTTTTTCAATGGAAACTAAATGCTAATAGTTGCCAGTGTAAAGGCAACCATTAGCAGCTACTGACTTGTAATAGATTCAAATTACCATCCCTCAGAACAGTGCTTTTCATTCAGTTTGGGGTAAGTAGAAGGTCCTCTTCATACTGTAGCTGAGATGAGTTATTTTCAGAGCAATGAAAGTTATTTTGAAATAGAGATTCTTCTTTGTTGTCTCTGGTGGAGGATTTGAACCATAAATATCTGCTAAGTATATTTACAGTATATATTTTTATTATAGTTTACATAAAATAAACAAAGACCTTTATAATCTGAATTTTCCCACTGGGAATCAATAGCTGTATTGATCAGAGAAGGCAGGATGAAAAAATCATGGAGAAACGTTGAGAACCAGAAGTAATGTGTTTGTTCCCAGTTACAGTGTTCATATAGAAAACTGAAGCTGGTGATAAAATAATTTTCAAATCTTTTATATATTTTTAATTGTTTTTAACCCTTTGCCTTTGCTCACATATCGATTTTCTTTTTCTTCCCTAATACAAGCTGCTGTTAGAGATGAGTATCTTTAAAATTATCAGCTTACAGAGCAGTTAGGTGACAGGAATTTGGTAAGAAGCAGAGATCAGATTGGATCAAATTAGATTAAGAGACAGTTTATAAAGTTTGATAGTGGTATTGTCTTCTTGAGGGGAAAAAAAAGAAGAAGAACAACCTCCAAATTTTTTTTCTAGAAAGCTGAATAAAGAGCTTTTCCGAAGCACTTTATCATGTCTGCCTTGCTGTGCCTTCCCCTGAGGCACTGTTTGATAATGATGTACTGGACAAGATAGGGAGTAGGATAGTATCTATACTGTTGAGTATTTTTGTTTTAATTTAGTATTTTAGAGTGGCACAGGGGTGTGTCTCAAAACCAGACACTATTGAAAAATATAGATAAGTTTAAAGACCTCTCAACCAATTTATGGAAACTACGCTTAAGGAACACAGCTTTGTCTGAATACTGGGGGAGAAGAAAACCAAGGAAGAAGTCTAATGTTTTTGAACCTTTAAACTAATGTGAGATGACACAGGGCAACATAGCCAACATGACTGAATTATTACATAATAAAGCTCTTCTTTGGGCAACCCTAAATAAGCAGTTCTTTATCTTAAAATATTGAGATACATACTGAATATTGTCATATAACTTAGCATAGCTTTTATTGGAGAATGCAAACACACTCTTAAGTATTGAGAAATATATAATAATTGGTAATTATGTATGAATTATAATGAAGAAAAGTGTTATTTGTTTTAATTATTATATTTAGACTGCACCAAAATGTACAAATGTACATACCCTTTGAGAGGTAAATATCAATTTCATTTACTATAACGTAAAACGTAAAAGAAATTGTCCTTGAAAGAAACTTTCTGTTCATTTAATGGACATGTATTTCTTTTTCTTCCCAATGTTCTCAAACACTGAACTTTTAATAGGATTTCTTTACTAAAGTTTAGTTGAGAATCGTGTGAAATTCCTTTGGTAGCAAAAAAGCAATTTTTGTAATAGTTGATAAAAGTATGGAAGCGTTAGTGGAGGAAAAAATCTTGTATGTTAGATATAAAAGGTTAAAATCTATTGGAATCAGTACATTTTTCCCACACTACTGCTGTAAAACTTTTGTCTAGCATTTCTGCTGTCATTAGAGGCAGTAGTTTTTATGATATTGATGATGATGATGATAAAATTGTAGTATGATGCTTGTGAGTCTCCTAATTACTGCACTGTGCTCTTTCCATTCTCTCTTGATGCTTGTGTCCATGGAACAATTTCTTAGCAAGTATATCTTCTGCCATTGTTCTCAAGAAGTAGCCCCTAAAATAACACCTGAGCAAATGAAGCATTCAGTTTTCTGAATACTTCACAGGGTTTTTTCTATTTCACTTTTGCTATGTATAACCAGTAATATAATTGAATATTTGTAAAATTTCATTATCTTAATGGCTGTGGTTGTATGTTTGAAAAGTAATCTTCTAGAGAAATTAAAATAGAGGATTAGGTGACACATCTTATTACCTTATTAGTTTAATTAAACTTCTAAAAATTAGACTTAATCTGTAATTGTGATAATATGTTGAAAACAGTCTCCTTTTAGATCAGTAAGAGTTCTGTTGCATTGCAGTGAATGTCAGTTTTGAGATTAAAACTGCTTAACTTCGCCTTAATTCCTAATCAGTGCATTCCTCAAATAGATTTATCCTTTACCTTAGTGGCCTTTTGCACCTGTACTGGTTTTTAAAGCTAATGATTTATGTTAAGCTTTCCCAAAGTTAGACTCCACTGGGGTCTATGTCTGTATGGAAAGAGCATATTTTTCTGTGATTCTTGGCCGTGGCACTACTTGAAAATTGTATGTTTAGATTTCAGTCTGTTTTCTGTCCTCCCACTTCTGCATGAAAAAATACTTAGAAAAAAGAGTGATTTCTGCCACTTCCCTCATGGACGTCTGTGACTTTCAAACAGTGCCTTGTAGCAGAATGATTGCTGCAGAACATGGAAAGGCTGAAACTGAGACTGATAGCAGGATATGTCCTCATTGGTATCGTCGATTAAAGTCTTTCCCAAAAATACGCTGCAAGAATATTTTTAAAGCATCGAGGCATGGCACTGTTGAGAAGAAAGTTGTGGGTGTTTGAGATTCTGCCTCAATATCATGTTGACCAAGCAACTAACAGTCTCAGGAAGTTTTCCAATCAATTCTGATGAATTTTCAGTGGCCTACCAAAGATCTTTACACCAATTTGCACAAAGTCCTTGTAATACTCTTGCCTCTGAGTCGTCTCACTAACAATTTCCTCAACTTACATCTGAATTTGCCTTCCTCATAGTAGCAATCAGACACATCTTTCTGCTTCTCTGGTGTGCCCAGCAGACCATAGTCAGTGTTTACTGCTTGAGTTCTTGAATCAAATACCTGTCATTATTCCAGGTAAATATTGTCTTCCTCGGAGGTAAACTGCACAGCTGCTTCTAACACCTGGTTTAGTAGGTTTTGTCTTATAGAACTGCTGTTTGCCTCGTAATTAACAGAATGGTCTGGAAAATACTAATGTGCTGTCTCCATGAAAGAGAGGGCTTTTCAGAGATGACTGAGCATCAATGAAGAAGAAAATAAAAACTAAAGAAACTGAAGAAAGGCTGAATCTAATGAAAATCAAAGGTCATTCAACATCTCAAGACAATCACTATACCTGGCAAATGAGTTCTGGGTGGTGGGGGTCTGCTCCTCTTATGTTTTGCTCCCTTAATGTACAGCACTGAATTGGCAGTTGTCTAGTGGGGAACACAAATTCTTCAACAGTCAAAAATATTTGCAGGCTTTGAGATATATATGTGCAAAATACATATGTGTATGTATATGTGTGTGTATATATAGATAAAAATAAATTTAATTGAGTGTTAAAGCCAAATTTTGGAAGAAAGGTTTTTTCTTTTTTTTTAAAGTCAAATCCCCTCACATTTCAGAGAAATTGCCTTTGAAAGATTTAAGACAAACATCAAAAAGTGTCTGTATTTAATATTTCTGTAACTGTTAACAAGGAGATGTATCCAAGATCAGTGCCAGAATATGTAGCAAATAGATATTCAAAAGAAAACAAAATTTGTTCTAAGAAATTGAAGTGATGAAAACTTTTGGGTATATGATGTTTTATTTTGCATGAGATTCCTACTGTGGGAAAAGACTCTCAAGAGCCAGCAGTTCTGCTACTTCATTCACCACTAAATGAGAATAGGTATTGGCACTGCCTGCGTTTCTTAAACACAGATATTTGTTACAGCTTTTCTTTCACAGCCGTGAATAATCATCATGGAGGAATTTGCTGCTAAATAGCTTTAGCCCTCACACAAATTATAAAATGAAGATGAAGTTTCACAGAACAGGTACATGAAATGAGAGTTCCGGTGAAATTTCTTCAACAAAAGCACTGGAAGAGGCTGCACAGGGAAGTGGTGGAGTCAGCATCCATGGAGGTCTTTAAAAGATGTGTAAATGTGACACTTGGAGAGATGGTTTAGCAGTGGACTTGAGAATCTTGGGTTTAGTCTGGACTTGATGATCTTAAAGGTCTTTTTCTAACCTAATGATTCTATGATTCTAAGGTGATGTCCTCCAGAAGTGATATTTGCAATGTCAGCTTGATTCTCTTTATAGCTGAAGGAGTGGAAGATCACAAGTTCTGTTTTCATGGCTTTATTTGAAATCTGTTTCTCAAACATAGTAAGATTGCTATGGAGAGTGAATAATACGAAAAAAAACAATCAGATCTGTATTGGGTGAAATGCTGTCCCAGTATTATCTGAAACAGACTTTTTTCCCTTTTTTTAAGTGAGTATTTAACATATACTAACTTTCATCTTTGAATGCATGGGTTATTTGGTTCCAGAGGTGGATTTTCATGACAAGGTAGTTAATATACAGTTTTGCAGGACTGGAGGTTACTGTATATTTAGTATATAGCCAGCTGTCCACCTGGAGTATGGCTTTAACAGGTAGTACACTTTTAAAAAGTAAAAATGTATTTTTGTGATTATTTAGTTGCGATTCAAAGCTGTTAGCAATAGGAATAACAATCTAAGATTAGTCTATATGGCCTTTCTTAGTCTCCCAAGGACATAACTATTTCTAATAGGGAAATTTATTCCTAGTACAATCAGTAAACTTAACTCTTACCTAAGAAAGTATTTGTCACCAGCTCTGTAGCCTTGCTTGTATTATTTCCAGGATGAGAAAAGTTGCTATTGGTGCTGCAGATGTAAATATGTAAAATCAGCTGTGGTCCTCCTCCAGCAGCCATTGGTGTCACAGAATGGTTGAGATTGACAGGGATCTCTGGGGATCATCTATTCCAAACCCCTGCTCAAGCAAGGTCAGCAAGAGGCAGCTGCCCAGGACTATGTCCAGACAGATTTTAAGTGTCTCCAAAAATGGATACTTTTGCAACCCCCTCGGGCAACCTGATCCATTGTTGGATGCCCTCACAGTAGACAGATTTTCCTGTATCCAGATTGCATTTCATGTGTTCATTTGTGCTTGTTGCCTCATCCTGACAGTGGGTACTGCTCAGGAGAATTTGGCTCCCTCTTCTGTATTCCTTCCCATCAGGTGTCTGTATCCATGGAACTGTAGGAGAGGCTGAAATAGATATGCTTTGTAAATAGGGTGATAGATTACATATCTTCCCCTCTCTTTTCACCGCTGTGAATCTTGTCTTTAAAATAAACCTTTCCATGGTAAAATTTTTAGTAAAAGTGCCTTTATATCTGGAGTGGTTTCAGTGTAATAATATAGTAAAATGCAAAAAATTATAGCAGTAATATAAATGAGTTAATTGTATTTTTTAAACAAAATGCTGATATATTTGACTTCTTGTAGGCTAGCAAAAATACTGAATTTCTGGGTGAGCTGTAACTGCTTGTTAATATTAGCATTTTGAAATTCAACAGCATTTCACTTGGAGTCTAGAATGTGATTGCTGCCACCCCTGGTAAAGTGAGTTGTTGATTTCTTATTTTAAAAAACATCTGCAGCTTCGTTAAGTTGATTCCATCTGTCAGATACTAAATGGTCTTACTTCTGATTCACATTTGTTCAGGTGCAGACCATTCAAAATAGTAAAAGGTACATGCAGGTACAGTTTGTGTTACTCGCTTTAATCCTCAACTCCTTTGTGAACATATCCCAACAATGGTTGTCTGCAGCAGCATGTCTGGGAACAGTGTTTTATAGCCATGCTCTTCTGTATCACTTGTTGATGGGGAGGGATTTGTATCTACAGAACCCTGTAGTCACAATTCCTTCTGTGCTCACTGTTTTTTATAGAAGAAAGTTGTAATGAAATTACCCATCCGAAAACGTCATGCTGAAGCAGTCAGGTATTTCTGTGTCCTGGGTCACTCAGCAAGTTGCTGAGTACATCAGTGCAAGGATCTGCTGCAGTGGACCTGCAAAGGTATTAAGAAACTGTGTGAGGTATCATGTGGAGGCAGACAAGGAAAATTATATTTCTTCTGTTGACTATGTTGTCATTAAGGGAAATGACTGAATTATGCACTGAAAGTCTTTACATTTATGAAATCCAATTCTGTAGATAGTGCTGCATCAGCATAAAAAGGATAACTTAACACTCATGAAAATCCCTTAGGCAGATTGACCTTAAGGTAGATATTTAACAATATTAGCAATTTTCAAATTGACGGCTGCTGATTCTTTTTAATGTCTTAGAAGTACCTTTTCAGCAAGTAGTGGGGTGGGTGATGTGTTTACACTGTATTGTTGTATTGTATTTTGCTACTAATTCATCATTAACAGAATGAAGAAAACCATAACTGTGTTTTCCAAGACCACTTAAAGCATGCTAAGAAAGCAAATCACTGCCCTTTCTGTGTGTTTCAACTAAGAGAGAGCCAGATTCAAAAAACAGTAAAGCTGAAGATGATTTCAAATATTAAATCCAATAGGATTCAGTAAATATTAGATTTAAAAAAGTGTTCTGTAGGTTGGCACACTTGGTTACCTGTATGACTAATGATGTTTGAGGAGATTACCAGGAAAGAAAATTGAATTTCACTGTTGTAACTCCACACAGTTTGTGCTCCCTTTTTTTTTTTTCCTTAGGCATTATTGAACAATCAAAATTCAATATCAGCTCTTTGCTGAGTTTTGTCTTTAGCTTCCTAGTGTTGCAATATTGCTGTACCAAATGCAGGAGAATATTTAAGGGTTTTCTGTGGAATTTTTAAGTGTTGGATTATTTCCCAAACTAGTGCTTTTTTGGGGAAGAAAGTCAAATGCAAGCTGAAGGAATTTTTATGTGTATATTTAATGGTTCCTGACTATCTAATTTTCTTCTTTATTTGTGTGGAAAAGTCCTGCTACATTTTCAAATCTACACATCAGCAGCAAGGATTAGGATCTGTCATAGCAGATGTGTGAGGAAAGAATATTGTTTCAACATAAGGATGGAAGGAATTACTTGTGGTCCTTCTCAGGAGGAATTTGGCAAAGCTAAGGAAGTTTGTCAAATAGAAATTGTGAGGGATGAAGAACAAAGATACACCCATTGCTATTTTCTTCCTAGTGCTGTTTCCTGTCTTCCCACAAGAGCTTCATCCTTTCTGTGATGTTCCCCTTGAAAATATCCAATAGAGTCTGGAGAGACACCACATTACTACTCTGAAACAGAGCAGTCTGTGTAATCAATGCCATTTCAGCTGCTGAATTTAAAATAAAATGAATAAAATAAAATTCTTTGAATGGAGCTCAGGTTCATTCCTGGTTCTTCTTCGTTCTAGAAGAAGAACCAGGAAAAAAACCATAAGCAGTGTTATGTTGCAGTAAACTTTAAACAAAGTATTTTGAATATAAGTGAAGGGAGCAAAGTGCTTGAGTTGCTAAACTGATGGCACCAATGTCCCCTTTTCATCCAGGTTGTTTAAAAACCTCATAAAGGAGGAGTGGGCTTGGAATCTATTCTTTTTCTGTGCTTGATGGAGTCTGAATCGTATCTTTTAACTCTGAAGAAAGTATTCTACCAAAATGTCTTATATTCTGTGATTTCCCTGCATTCCTTCTAGCACAGAGTTTCACTTCCAGTAAAATACGCCTCTTTTTCTGTAGACAGAGTTGCATCTCCCAGGACAGTCAGCTGCAGTCATGAACTGGGCTGCTGTACCTGCAACAGTGAACATATGGCCCTATTCTGTGACACCATGTATGACACTTTGGGAATTCTGAACTCTGAATTATCTTATAGATGAGTCCTCAGTAAACTACACAAACTTCTGATTTCATGAAAAGGAGGGAGGACATTCGTTAAGTGATTGGCTACATGTCCTGAGTAATTTTCTGAACTAAGTGAATTACCAACATTTTTATTTATTTCTTCAAGTAATATATAGAAATTTTGAGCTTGAGTAATTAGATTCAAAGTAAATTCAAAGAGCCTTGAAGGGCTAAAGCTGTGCATTCTTGACAAACAAGTTACTACACCAGAAAATGGTAAATTAAGTTTCACCAAGTTTCTGATCTTTAACCCTATAGAACTCTTCAGAAATTGAAACACAACACAGTCTTTCAGACTATTTCATATTTGAATGAACTGGAGAGGTCAGAGCAAGTGTTCTACCTTGCTGTGGAATGAGCAATCAAATGGTTGTGTCCAGAATTTATGTCATGTTATACACTTATTCTGCCTCGATAGTAGGAAAGATTTTAGCTTTAACAATCCATCTCTTTTCCTTGTGTTCATCTTAAACGGATGGCCTTTGTGTTGACTTTTTAAAAGTAGAGATCACATCCCTACAAAAAGTGTTGAAGTAATACCTCCTTAGGAAAAAAAAAAAAAGACACTGGCAGAACTGTTGCAAAACCTGTTTAAGGGGTGTGAAATCACTTGCATGTGCATTTGTCATCCCCCGGGCCATCCATACCTTTCGTTGGAACACTGGAGGAGCAGAAAACAGCGCTTTGGAAGATGCTGATGCAGAGTGGAAAACAAAAAATAAAGTGGAGTTTGTTTCCTCTCAATGTGAGATTGCTCCTGCTCATCTCAAGTACCTGTGAGGAACCAGGCTTCTGAAAAACATGTTGAGGAGTGGAAAATAGTGGCAAGACAGGTTATGAATAAGCTGCCTTTGGTCTCTTTTGAGTTGCTGTTTTCAAGCACTAATTCTGGCAATCCTTTCTTTTCCTTCCTCATCTCTGAATCTTTTTAAAATGGAGCTCAACTGTCAAATGAGAAGAGAAGCAGTTGAGAGCATTTCATTTTTCATCTAACTTTCTTGCTCCTCAGACTTGTATCTCAGAAATGTCAGCACTGGTCAGGCAGAAAGGCAGCAATGAGAATGAAGACAGCTTGGATACTGTTTTCTACTCTTACACTGGCATGCTGCATGATTTTGTGGAAAATCAGTTCACTGTTGCCATTTCCCCCTTATATAAAACAGTAGGGAATAAATTTAACAGGGGATGTTGATTGCTTTCGAATTTTCTGATGAAAAGTGCTACGTAAGAGCTAGACAGTGTATCATTCCATGAATACTACTGAATCTGCAATCATTTTTCTTCCTCTGTCGTTTTGGGATGCAGAGGAAAATTGCCTGGTTTCCTCGTTTCTTATTTCTTTCCCCAGTGCTCAGGACCCTAAGCCACTGATGTTAAGCAGGAGATGCTTTTCATAGATCAGATTAAGGGTTGGTGAGGTAACAGAGCCTCATGCAAGCATCCCACTGTGCTCTTGAAACTGGAATTTCATTCCTGGTAGTGATTTGTATGGCCTTACATTTACCTTAAAAGTATTCTTATTATATATATTTGGAAAGAAGGGATGTAATATTAATACTAAACTCACTAACATAAAGTGTTCAATATGTAACTAAATGGTATTTAATATAATAAGGATTCTTCTAAATAGTTGGTGTGTAATTCACCTAAGATGTTTTATAACTCTAAGAGGAAGAGGTGCAATTGTTCACAAATGTTTCACCAAGCGTGTTTAAGTCAGTTAAAATTGCCTTTGAAAGTAGAGTTGCACTACAAAGAGGGAGGAGAGCTGGAAAAAAGAGACCCCAAAACAGGATTCTGCTCAGTCTAGAGTTTCAGGCAAGAGAGGAAAAGGTCTAGTTATCCAGAGCCAGCTGCATTGTTAAAAGCTCATACTATCACTTTGACATTTAGAGTAGGACTCTGTGTCTTTGTAAATTCCTCTTCGTATTACCAGTGTAGGTCTCTGAGCTCAGACTATTTCACAAACCATAACATTTTTGAGTGAGTGATTGATCTGTATTATGTGTCCTAGCCATCAGAAGAATCTTGGGATGTTGCTTGTATAAACTGTAATACAATCTGATCCTGGGCATTTAGTTACAGACTTTCATAGACCTATTGGCGATACTCAGTCCTCCTGGATTTGGGAATAAGGCTTATCTGATACCTTAAATAAAAGAAGGGGGGGGCGGGGTGGGAGTTGTTGTTTAAAAAAAAGAAAAAGAGCCCCTCATTTTCTCTGTTCCCCACTTAAATAACTCAACACGTCTGGTAACACTGTAGAATCATTGTCCCTTCAGTTCCTTCAAAGCTCATATTGCTACAATATTTCTTCAGTGTCTAGTTTCCTAAAGGGCAATGTGATTTTTTTTTTTCAGGCTGTTTTTGTAGGTCTTGCAAATTAACCCATATGCATTGCAAGAAAAAACATGACTTTTAATCAGCACCATTTCTAAAGTTATCGCTTGCTGCGTGTATATGAATATGTATATGAACCAGTGTTTTAAAAAAAAGAAAACACAACCTTTCTGCTAGTACTCAAAACTAGCATACAAATGTGGTTTTATTATCAAGTAAAGCATGCCTAAATGTTAGAATATCTTTCTGTTAGGGCTTTTATCATTTGACTTCATGTCTTCAGTTACAGGAATGATAAAAATTGAAACTAAATCTTTTAATTCAATAAGAACTACGTTGAATTTTAGGAAGCAAAAAGAGGAATCATATATAGACTCATATGCATAGGAAATTCAACATTCAAGAAATTAAAACTTTGTGAGCAACCAAAGAGGTAGCCTTAAGGTGTGCTTATTTGAAATGCCTGCATTTAATTTTACAAGAAGTCTGAGTATTTTGTTCCAATTAAGACTGTTCATGTGCACAACTTTAAATTTTACAATAGTTCCAGGGAGACCATGGACTTCTTGTTTTACATTATGGATCAAGTTCAGATTTTTAGATTTCGCTTGAATAAAATAAAAAGTCTGAACCCTGAAGATAATACAGATTGATAAATCTGATTTAAACATTCCCGTGTTGCAGACTTTCAGTGTATGTGGTACAGCTGAGCCTCAGGCCATGCACTAAATACATCCACAGTGCATTCCCAGGGCACCCGAATACCAAATGATCATGTTTGAAAGGTTACCTTTCTATGGATTCTGACTTTTCTGTATTAGCCACGAAGATTAGAATTTTAACAGCTCCCAAGGAGAGGTATTGTGAAGTATTTACTTGGCAGGAAAAAAACAAAACAAAACAAAGCCCAGATGAGGTACTGTCTCATATTCATGAACTGGGATTTATTAGTTCTGTGAACGTCCTTGTGAGAATACACTCTATAGTTCACACTTTAGGAAAAACAAGTCTTGTTTTTCATTTGTATTAACTTAAAACTTTGATAGAAGAGTTACTGTAGTAGAGGTTTTAGCAGAGACATATCACAGAATATATCTCAGTAAATCCTGAAGTCTTTCACAATTAGCTTTCTGCGTGGTTTATCTCTCCGGAAATCTGGCAGTAGCTTTGTTAGTCAATTTGGTGATAATTAAAGATGTAAGACTTTTTCTACTTTTCTTTTACAGGTTGTGGAACTCATTTCAAGTGCTATTGGTGACTTAGTTCAAGGTATATATTATGAAAACTCAAAATCATCTGAGGTAAGAATTTCAGTAGATTTATGTACCCAAGGCATTTAGTGATATTAATGTGTGACTACAGTAAATATGATGACTTTCTCACCTGTTTAAAAGGAGGGAGAGGGAGGAAGAGTTTTTAGTCCTAGTGGGTTTCAGCAGTAACTTCTTTATGACACCTGTAAGCTCTGATGGAAATTTCTAGAAATGCTCAAGGAGAAACTATTTTGTTTTTGTTACAAAATAACAAAAATACTATCATGTGTCATTACCAGGAGCTCTAGGCACATCTACTACAGGCTTTCCAAATGCCTCCAGTGGTTCCTAGTCACGGTTCTATTAGAGGTTTTTATTACAATGTTATCAACATCATTAACATTTTTATGTCAAACCTGTTATTTTCAAGCCCAAAGAGGTTTACAGAATGCTTCTTCCCGAACTTATAACATGTCCTTTCTTCTGAGTTTTGTCCTGAAATTTTAGCAGTGTAGCACTGTATTCTTCTCCATCAGAAGTCACCATGCATGTATTTCGTAAGTCAGCATGGGCCAAGATAATAACTGCCAGCATTTCCCAACAAAGAATCTTGTTTTTCTTCAAGGGCAGGTGCAGATATTCTGTGTTATTGTTTGGCAAGAACTGTAGTGAAATTTGGTCAAATTACATCTAGGTATTTTTATCTTTCCTAGAATATTTAAGGAAATTTCTAGAGGCCATCGTTGAAGTAGGCTTGCATGGTGGAGCAAACAAGAGTTTTTTGATTTACTATGACTGTGTCTTAACACATGCAATAAAATCAGTAATTTTAAGTTGCCATGACCTCTACAGGTTTTATGATAGCAAGTTTTCACTCACTGATGAGCACTGTGTATGTGTGAGTATTGATCTTGAAATCCACTGAGGTAGATAGATTCACTTCTAGTGGCGTTGTCTCACGTGCCTTGGAGACCTGAATCTTGTGGCTCAGCAGGTGTTGTGTGCTGAAATTGCAGCTCTGGTTTACTCTTGCTGTGTTGTCATATGTAGCAAAATTGATACCATGTTCTCATGGGTTGCTGCCACAGTAGATGCCTGCCCTGACACCTCTGTACCACCCAAACCACAGTGGGCACATGGAGAGTGCCACTGGATAACAGTGCTGTCTTCTGAAGAGTGCTGCTCCCTTGGACACTCTGTCTCTCCTGCCCTGCAGCAGCAGAGACATGTCACTAAAACCAACCTCGCTGAGGTGTATCCCTGTCATTTTGACTGAAACCAGTTAGGAAGGGAATGATCACACTGCTGAGCTGAGTGAGAGCCTCCAGCAGGACAGCAGTAATGGCACACTCGGGAGCTGCCTGGTGCCCATGGCTCCCCGGGATGCATGGAGAGGACGGCACGCCTGGAGTGTCCTCTGGCACCTCTCCACCAGAAGTGGATCCTGGCTGGAAGCGTGGCAGGAGGGCAACGCTGGGAACTTGATGGTGCTTCTGCACCTGCTGTGTGTAACCTGTGGATAAACTGACCTCAGCCTTCAGTGTTGCTCCCAAGGACTGTGCTCAGGGTTATATGTTAAAATATCTTTGAGATTTTTGCAAAGAATGGTTAAAATTTTGTTTTCCATATTCAGCAGGTTTCTAAAATACAAGTAGATTGCAGGTATATTTAAAAAACACTCATCTACTTTCTACTTTTTCATGTGTACAAGTAAAGCTCTACACGTTCACCTTAGCAATGAAACTGCATTTTATTGTAACTATGGCCCCTCTGTAAATGAGAAATCTTGTGGACTCATTTGGGTTCCTGCCACTGCAGAAGATCTTAATCTTTTCTTTCTTAGTCATTCTTTTTCTTTTTTCTGTTGCCTTACGGAAGGCCTCCACATGTTTGGATTGCAAAGGGAAGTGTGAGATAAACTAAGCGCAGCCGCATGACATTTACCCTGCCCTGGTCCAGTTACAAATAGCAAAGACTTATTTTGTTTCAGTGACTATTTCTGTCTAAGGAGAGTTGAAAGTACATTGTACCCTTCCTGAAGGGAACCCAGTTAACTCAAAGCACGATTAGTGGGGTGGTATAATAGAGACATTTACATTTCAGTGTCTGAAGTTTAGCCTTTATAATGGGTAGTGTGTGAGACCTACAACAAGGTGTGGCATCTACTTTAATTTTTTCTGTCTTCTTCTCTGAGAAATTTAGTTCCATGTTGTGCTGAGACATACCCCTGTTGCTCTCCTCGCAGTGCCCCGTTCATGTCCTGAACATTTCTTTAGCAAAGACTGACAGATGGACTAGGTCAGTTGTTGGTCTGCCTTATTTGTGTCCTTTGTGCATCTTTCCTCCTTCCCTAATTGCAGTTTGATTGAAACAAAATTGTGAACTACATTTCCCAGAGGTAAGACAAATACTTTAATCTGCTCCACAACTAAATCTCAAATGTCAAACTTTTTTTTCTTTTTAGGAATAGGGCATAGGGATGTTAGTAATGGCATTTTCATTGCCGGAAATGTCTTAAATTTGGAAAAGCAGAAGGATATCTTCTCACCTTGTTTTTGGAAAACTGTATTTCATATGTTAAATGTCCTTAATGCAGTTGTTTTAAAGCTCTTTAGTACCATAAAATAAACTAATTTAGCACCAAGTTGCTTTGAACTTTGCTGAATGTCTACCTGAATGGTAGACAAAAATACAAAAATGTGTCTGCAAAGGTAACCTTTTTTCTCTGAGACCCTAAGTTCATGTTTACAAAAAAAAAGTTTCAGTCTTCTTCATTTGGATGACTGAGTAGGAAAGTTGAAAGAATCATTTGACCTAGCAAGACTGACCTGATTTACTCCTGAATACATATGACGGATATAATTATTTGACAGCTTCATTACCACTTTTTTTTTTCCTCTGCACAGCCACGTGCAATCCTACAGCTGTACCATTTTAGTACATTCTATTTGATCATTCTTCATCTTTTCTGCATAGGTAAGTCATTAGATCTGTGTGAAACCAGGAAAGAAAAAGCTGATATTTAACTTTTCATCATTATTTGAAGTGACAATCCAAAGTATGAAGTGTAGGCTTTGACACAGCCTGAAGGTTAAGGCTTGTCACTCATGTTCAAAGTAACAAACAGCTGCTGTGGTTTAAGACATTGCATTACCGTTAAGCTAAGATGTTGGACTATAAGCTGGAGCTGAAAAGGGTGATATGATAAACTACTGCATTTTTTTGTGCTAAATCCCCTCTCAGCCCAGAATTCTAGTGAGTGAAGGACATTCTTCCCAGTTCCCATTTGCTAAATCTAGGTCTAATTTGAGAGTAAAAATGAGTGCAAAGGTGAAAATTGTCTAGTCTGGCCTTCAGTTGTGATCATGGTATCTGTTTTTAACAGAAAAAAAACCACTGTTCTGAGTCTCTGTTTCCAGCTTTTAGGAGGCTGAAGGCTTATAAAATGTTTGCTAACTCAGAGAATAGTGTCAGACTGATAAACCCCCTCTGTTTTAATATTCCAGATCATTTAACAAATACTGATGGGGATTGCTTAAATATTCCTGTCAGTTCGCTGTACCAGGGGCAAGAGATACAAGGAAGCTCAAGGTCAAACAGCAGAACCAAGAGAGGGATTTCACTTTGTTGGTTCTTGTGCTTTGCCTTCCAGAATGTTCTTCTAATGTTAAAGCATGAGGGACTTTGAGGGGAAAACACTTGGTTGGGTTTTGGTGATTTTTCCTGGTCTCCAGAATATCTAGCTGATGATAAATGTGCATTAGCAAAGCTCATTGGAGTGTCAAAATGGGGCTATTATGTAAGACAGGAGCATTCCCAACATGTTCCACTGATGGCCACAAGAGCTGTTAGGAATTTTTAATGCAATTCTGTGAAAGTTGTGTGTAACTGATATGTAAAACAAGTTAAAAAACAAATGCATTAGTAGCAAGTACTCATTGTATCAAACAGTGAATGAACAAGTATTTCTTTTAGACCACTGTAGGATTTCTTAAAGATAATAAGTTTATTTTCTGGGACAGGATGGGCTACATGCAGTGAGCTGTGCCAGTACTTCTTTGATGTTTGGTCCCTGGCCCTGCTTTGAGGAGTAATGTTTTGGAATACTGCACATGTCCATCAACTGGTCTGCTATGAGTCTGTATTATAAGTAAGGGATTAGTTTATAATTTTACTATAGGAGGTAAATCAAATGTATTTTGAATCGTGTAAACCACCTTTTAGCAGGGCAGCAGAGCTAGAGCTTTCACTTTTATAAACAAATATTTCTGTTGCAAGACAAAAGAAAAGCATAAAATACGGAATTTGAGTAAAGAGCAACTGTGAAAAGAATAGGAAAATGTGTTGGGGGAAAAGAAGCATAGCTAGAAAGAAGGCCAGTGTTATTTATTTACTGCTTTTGTTCTTTTAAATGCTACGTTTTTCCAGAGAGATTTAAAAGTAAGAGATGTGAAGTGAGATTTATCTTAGTGATAAGTTTACAAACTTTTTTTAAAAGCTGGGTATTGTTTTTTTTACAGTGTCATGATAAAAGTAGTCAGTAGCTTGCTTTATTCACCCATTTGCAGACACCCTTGTTCCTCCAAAAGCAGTGAAGACGAGTATTAATAGACCAATAAAACATGCCCTGTCATTTTCAGCAAGCATCAATACATCTGCTGAGAGCTTATGTGAACCATGTGTGAAGTGTGTTGCAGGTTCTTGCTGCTGGTAGAGTGATTCATAGTTGCGTTGGATTTTATTTATGTAAAATAGAAGTTCGTGAACTACCTAATTTAAAACTTTGAATATGCAATGTAAAATTATTTCTGTGTGTTTCTGTGGATTATTTGCCCATTGAGAACTGAACTAATGTTTGATATAAGTGATTCAGACATTTGGATCATTTTGTGCGACAGCAGATGGTTAAGAAAGGGCTGCCACAGCATGGAAATAAATGAAAGGCTCCGTTACAAACTATAGCTGAGGTTTAAAGTCTCTGACTTCTGCCCATTCTTTGTTTTGCAAATGGGTTTGTGCACTTTTAAGACACATTTTTCATTCATAGTCCCTTAATATGTTTTTGGCTGAACCTCATATAAGAATCTTCTTTGGTGTGATGAATCAAACTGAGTTATTTTAAGTGTTGCTTTTGTGCTGGGGATCCTTCGTATCGTCACTAAGAGCTGCCCTTCCTTGATGGTTATGACTGCATATTTTGTCCCGCAGTTTCATTTTCTAAAAGTTTTTTTGTTTGCTGAGATGATTGTTTTAAACACAGTTTAAATTATGGAAGTAGTTTAATTTTTAAAAAATCTCAAGTAGACAATTTCTAACAAAACAGTAACTGACCTTTTCAGTAGTAAAATGGGAGCACCCTCAGCTGTTCTTCATTTCCCATTGGAAATGATCAACAGAGCTGGATTTGGGTATTTTCACTGTACTCCCATGCTGACATAATGCAAACTGTATCTGGAGTTGGCTGTTTTCTTCCAGTGAGGAGGGATGAGGGGTTCAGCTCTCTTCATCCAGCACCTCCTGCCACCCTGACAGCATCAGGGGTGCTTGTGATCTCCACCCGTTTCTTGGTGACAGAGCTTGTGAATGAGGTCACTCCACAGGCATTGGTTAATCAAATGTCTGAGCTGAGCACTGTCAGCTACAACTAGAATTAATTTGACTATAGAGAGGTTTTTATATGAGAGTCTTAGGAGTCTTCTGGGCCAGCTGATGTTCACTTTTATACCCACTGCTGATAAAAAAACCCAAATCTTACAAAGCAATGAAAATTTCTCTAGAAGTGGCAAGAGCTGTCATGATGTCAGATTCTACAGCCTTTGCAATCTAGAACTAGCTGGGGTTTTCCCTTGATGTTTTTAAAATAGTGTTTAGATCTTGTCCTACATACCCTTGTAAGATTGTGGTATGGTTGGCGGACACTTTATATATAACATGAGAATTAAGCTTGGGGAAAAAATGGCATTGTTGGAAAACTTTGCTGAAGGAAGGATGTGTCTGCCTCTGTCTGAAGCAGGAGAAGCTGTAGGGGTATGTGGTCATAAGAAATTCTGTGACTAAAATCGGCTCTATTCTGGCATGCAAATTCATATGCTAAAGCACATCCGTATGGACATAATGCCTTTTTACAACTGGCTTGTTTCTGTAATCCAGAGATTTACAGTACTTAGGTTTTTAAGATTTCAGTCTTCAAATATGTGTTCAATTCTTGTGGGTTTTTTGAAGTTAGATGCTCATTTTAGGTGCTTGAAGCTTTTACATAATATTCATGTAATGGGCAGTAACTTTTTCTGCCATCATTTTCAATCCTGTTAACGAAATTCAAACTTGTTCAAGAATGTAATTCTGTAACAAATCATAGAATTCATTTTCTCTTATATATTGAGTTGCAATGACTGTTTAAGCTTCTTCAGTTCCTTGAGTAGATATTTGATAATGTCTGCATTTCTCTTGCTGCTCAAAGGCTCCAGAAAGCAAACATTTTCAACTTACAGGTCTTCTGAAAGATATCTTTAACTTCAAAATTGTTTCAGGATACCTTTCTAGAGTATTATTGTCTTATTTGGATGTAAAACAAACTATTATAAAAATCACTGCCAATTTTCAACATCATCCAGTGAATTTTAGTAAATACTGTTTTTTTACTGAGCAGATTGGTTGTTAAGGAAAAGACTGTGTTTCATCTTCCAACAGCTCCTGATTTTAAATTTAAAATAAATTGACCTATATCTAAATGGAAAAAAAGAGACTTGATATATGGGAAACTACTTGAATTAAATGCTCATTTTTTCATTTTGCCAGTCATGGGAATTTGCACATGCTCTGGGCTGAGTTAAGATATTAAAACAAAAATACAGAAACAGAGGAAAGTTTAGGCTTGACTTTGTAAGTTGTCATATGCATAATGGCAAACATGTGGTTTCTTTGTTCTTCACTTTCCTTGTATAACTTAATAGTATGTCTGAAAGCAAAGGCATTTTGATACAGCTCTGTGTTACTTGGCATTGCAGAATTCTCCTACTTTTTCCATTAGTCTCAAATTATCCTCTCCCTTGTAATACAGCACTTCTGGGTGATATCCATAAGGGAGGAAAATTAGAGCTGAACGGATGGATTCTATTTCATTTGTTACTGATTTCATGACAGATAATACCTTGCTAGAAAACTATAGGGTCACACAGAATTACTTCTTGCTCATTTCTAAGTAATTTAATTGACATCACATTGAGGGAAAAGGTTTGTTGTATAAGAGGGGTTTTTATATTATTCTTTTAAAGAATAGTGTATGTTACTGATTTAGCGGAACCAAGAAGTTACAATATTTTTAACATTTTTGTGCTTTAAATTTTTTTCTGTAGCTTCTCACTACTGTTTTTATTTTTTTCTAAGCAAAACAGCTGTGATCTTTCCTGGGGTTGTCTTGGTTTTTTTTTTTTTTTCCCTTCCTTAGAGAGTACCTAAAGGCGTGACAGTATGTGAGACAGATGAAAGCAATGTCTAGCTTTGAAGACATGGGTGAATGAGTGGCATTTTAACACCTTATGAGTCAAAGGAAGGGCAGCTGAATTTGGATTTGGGGGGAAAGTGTTTTATTTGTGTTAATTAAAACACTGTGGAAAGTAATCCAAATAAATACTTTGGATGCAGAAGATTTTGAGATGGATTGAGCATCTCTGACCTTACAGTCAAAGTGGTAAAGTTCAGCAGAGGCATCACTGAGATCTTTGTCAGCCCCTGAGAAAGTTAATTAATCCCTGACATTTCTAAATTGCAACTTTATTTATATTTTTAATACTTTCAGTCATTCCTCACCCTTACTATGGGAGCAGAAGATGTACAAGCCCTCCATCACAGCCCCTTTTTTTTCAGTGCAGTCTACAAGAATTTTTAACACCTTTTATAATTTTTTTTTTTTTCTTAGCTACAAAGGAGAAATTGTAGGGACTTCTCAAGTTTGTTTGGGATTGTTGGTTCTTGGTAACTGGGAAGGGGCCGAAGCGCAGGTGTACTCCAGGGGGGTTTGCTTTTTGGGTTTGTTTTGTTGTTTTGGAGTTTTGGTTGTAGGGTTTGGGGTTTTTTCTCCCCAGTCCCTCATGAGGGATGGCTGTTACTCTTCAGTGTGATAATACAGAAATTAAAAAAACATTTATATTAAATCTGTTGACAGCTCCCCTTATTTTGCATTGCACTTTCTGAGAAGAAAATGGAAAAGGTTTCGGTTTGAAGCTGCCAGTATATTTATTCTGATACTTCCCTATTCATCCCCAAAAGAATTTATTTGGCACCACGGCACCCAGAGTTTTGTTTGTTTTGTTACTTAGCACACATTACTCACCTGTGCCACTCGCCTGTACTCACTGTTAACTTCTCTGAGCTGACACATGTCCAGTTTTGGTGTTTTCATGTTAGCCTTTGTTTCATTTCCAGGAGAACTGCCTTACAGATGATATCGGCATATCTAGGTGGAAGGAGCAGGTTTTCCTGTCACACAGTGCCTTGCTGGCAAAGAGCTGCCAGGCTGCAATGGAGCTAGCAAAGCACAGCGCTGAGATCCAGGACATGGCATTCCAGTATGGGAAGCATATGTCCATGAGTCATAAGGTACACCTTTTCCTTTTGTTCTAGGAGCTTAAGTATAGAGAAGCTTGTAAGACGTGTTGCTTGTGAGCTCTGTCATACACTGCCTGACTTGTGCTTTAGACTTTAGCCAGCAGGTCATTGTTGGGAAATTCGACTGCTCTGTGGAGTGAGGATGTCTGCAGAAACTGTTGGTATGAACAGTGCTTGCGAACTACCAAAATCCCACTCCTGGCAATGTAGCTCATTACGTTCAAGGCTCTGTTAACTTCCCTCTAGCACATCTTTCTGCAGCAGCTTAAATCTTTACCTTCTCTGCTCCTACATTATTCCTAAACCCACTGTCCCATTAACAGGAGTTGCAGAATGAAACATGTCATAGAATATGTTGAATTGGAAAGGATCCCCAAGGATCATCGAGCCCAACTCCCGGCCTGCACAGGACTATTCCCAAGAGTCACACCATGTACCCGAGAGCATTGTCCAAACACTTCTGAACTCTTTCAGGCTTGGTGCTGTGACCACTGCCCTGGGGAGCTGTTCCAGTGCCTAACCACCCTCTGGGTGAAGAACCTTTTTCTAATATCCAGCCTAACCCTCCCCTGACACAACTTTGAGCCATTCTCTTGGGTCCTGTCACTGGTCACCACAGCGAAGAGATAAATGTCTACCCCTTCTCTTCCCCTCATGAGGATATTGAAGACTGCAATGAGGTCTGCCCTCAGTCTCCTCTTCTCCAGGCTGAACAGACCAAGTGACCTCGGCTGCTCCTCGTACGGCTTGACCTCAAGGCCCTTCACCATCTTTGTAGCCTCCTTTGGACACTCTCCAATAGCTTAATGTCTTTCTTACATTGTCGTGCCCAAACCTGCCCCCAGCACTTGAGGTGAGACCGCCCCAGTGCAGAGCAGAGCGGGACAATCCCCTCCCTTGCCTGGCAGGTGATGCTGGGCCTGATTCCCCCAGGACACCACTGGCCCTCCTGGCTGCCAGGGCACTGCTGACTCATGTTCAGCTTACCATTGACCAGGAGCCCCTGAGCCCTTTCCACGGGGCTACTTTCCAGCCTCTCATTCCCTGGTCTGTACATAATGTGTTGGGTCTTGGCTGCCACCACACAGAGATTTGTACTGTGAGGCTCAACTGTCTGCAGCAGCATCAGCTGAGGCATATCCCTTCTGAATAACCTGCTGTAAAGGGATCTTCCACAGAGGGCAGCTAGGAGATAAGGAGGGAGGTCACCAGACCTGGACAGGAGCAGCCTATACCTCTAGAGCAGTAGGATTTCCTGGAGAAGGTCTCTGACCTCCACTACAAGACTTTCAGTCTGCAGCTAGAGTTAGTCCAGAGGAAAACACAGATCTGCTTCTGCTGTATTGCACCACTTGCGAGGTTAGATGTAGCTGGAGACAGTCAGACAGACTTCCCATCTGCTTCAGCTGAGTTGATTTACGCAGTTCCTAGTTCCTACAGGAGAAGGAAGTCGTTTTATGAAGCACAGTTTTACTGCCATAGAAATGCCACTATATGCTATTAATAGGTACGACACTGCCAGTGAATTACTTGAAGTTCAGTTATATCCTTAATATTTTGTTTATGCTTTAATATATTCACCATTGACACATAGTTGTGTATTAAGGATTGCATAATCTTCACAGAATGCTCCTAGCTATGTAGCATTGGCTTTGTCAGAAGGAAGATCATACTGCATCTGCTTCCTCAGGTACTGAAAAGTAGAATGCAAAGATTAAAACCCGATCTTCTTCCCACCAAAGATTGGATCATTGTCTCCTTTATATTTTTTCTGTTTCTTGCCACTCCACAGTCTCCTACCTGGCTGTGTCCCATGGCTTGCCCAGCTCTGCATGCTGTCCTTTGTCTGTGTCTTTGCAGACTCTGTACATGCTTCTCTTTACCACATCTCTCCACCACTGCAATGCTTTCAACATCTTTCTATCCCTCCCCCAAACCTGAAAAAGCACAACCAGAGTACAAGTGTCAAAGTAGGAAGTGGTGAGTAGGTATAAAATCAGGATGTGGACCTCAGTTTGAGGAGTAGGTGGATACGTGTAGACTGTTCCTGGGAACTGAACAGGTGTGTTCTTCTTTTTCAGCTACATTCGGACCTGCAGCCCTTTGTTAAAGAAAGTTCTAGTGACGTCTTGGCCTTCAGTTTGAATTCTGCTCCTGCTATCCTTCATCAGGAATTCCTTGGAAGGGAAGCATGGCTTAAACAGATTAGAGAGGTAAATTAAAGCACTGATTAGAATTTCCTCGTTTTGCCATTTGTTTATCTCTTCCTATCTACACTTTCAATCTGCAAAGAAACAAAGAAACTTAGAAATTAACAAAAGGTTTACCTATGCTCTCCAGTGCTTAATATCTCTCTCATCCATGCTTTCAACAAGGGGAAGTTTAGGGACCTGACAGTCAAGCTCTGTCAGACTTTTTCATGTCAGTGTAACAAGCAGATTCTTTTGCCTGGAGCATATGTGTTCCTCTGCACTGCTTGTGCAGTCCCACGTCCTAGCATAAAGCTACTTTCACTGGCAGCTTAAAGCAGAGAACTTAAACCATCACAGTGGTTGAAAGGTAGGCACACATTTCCTTCTGCCAACATGATGCTGGGAGTAGTAATTCTCAGTGGAAGGAGAAAGATCTGTGGGACTTGGCTTTCTGACCACCACAAAATAGTTTTGAGATCTAGCTGTCTGATACCCTTATTCTTCATTCTCTTATTTAGCTGGATTTTTCATCTAATTTTTACATGAGGAAGGCAATAAAAATAAAATAACTACATGGTAACTGTCTTGTGCCACAACAGGATTCGGGTCCACGAATAGCTTCCTGGGTATTGCTGAAGCACAAATAGATTACTCTAGAAGACAACAAGAAGGGAAAGGGGAGGAGGAAGCACCAAATGGCCAAAATTAAGCATTCTGTTGAGTTCCTGCATCAGTTGGACATGTTTTGTCTATCTAAATAACAGTGATGACTGCCATTTGGAAATTCATGCTTGTTGTTATACAGTTTGTTAGAAAGGCTGCTTGCCTTCAATAAGAAGCTGGCTCTGTGCAAGCATATTCATTCAAGATGTGCTTGTTGATGGCTCCTTTTCTTACTGGTGTGAAAGCAGGAATCAGGTACAGGATGTGGAGTCCAAACCTGTGCCTGGTCCTGTGTTCTACCTTGCCTTCACATACTGCAAGCAAGAGGCATAGTCTCTTCAGCCATGAAATTTTGGGAGGCATATGCAGAACCTCTAGTGTTACAGTAGTATGGAGTTGGGAGATCTTAAAATGAAGCAAACCTATAGTCATTTTGAAGTTAGGGACTGGTAGTTCATAAAGCAAGATTGTGAATTTTGTAATCTGACAGTCACAACACAAGGCTCATATGTGAGTTGAATGTAAATGGATTTGGATTATTTGCAGTTGGAGAATAATGGCATTTCCACAGCACAGTGTATAAAAGCTTTGAAACAATTTCCCATCTGCAGAATCTAGAGGAGGTTGCAGGACTCCAGGAGTGCAGTCTATCTGCCTACTAAATTTTCATACCAAAAATGGGCATTATAGAAACAATGAAACAGTTCTCTGTGAGGGGAGTGGGGATGCCAAGTGACTTGTGCTATGCAAAAGTGTTTGCTATCTACTAGTACAGCTGTACTTCATACATTTATTTTTATACATATATGTCAGGGTTTGGGACACCTTTTTTTGTTTGTCTCTCTGTCTTGGAATTTTTCCCCATTCAAGTTGCTGGGGGGTATAATGGGCAAGTGATTAGTTGCTGGAAAGCCATAATGGGGGGTGATTAAGAAGGGACAAAGAGGTGGCTCTGAGATGGGTGTGGCTGGCTAGCCCTTATCTGGACTCCCTGATAGCTGGGATTGTTTCCCCTTGGAGGGGGGCAGGGATACTGGGACTGGGGACAAGTTAAAAGAGAGCCAAGCACAGCTGGAGGGTAGCTTCTTCGCTCCTGGACACTGAGAGGAGAGGGAGAGAGACTGCTTGGAGCTCCAGGAAGAATCTTCCTCCACCGTGGGCTTCTGTTTCCAGCTGCATGTTTCTACCAACTTTCCACCGTCCACTCCAGTGTCTCTAGGAAAGGAAACTCGGGACCCCCGAGCCCTCCTTTCCCCTCTCAGGGGAGTCATCGCACCCTCCTGTCACACCGGGAGCACCAGTGCCCCTGCCGGCTGTGACTGTGACTGCACCAAAGGGGAATTGCCAACATAGCGGGAAGAGACTGTCCGTGGGTTTGTCTGTTCTTATTTGTTGTGGTTACCATAGTTGCTGTTTTGTCTGTCCCATTATATATATATAAAATATATTAGTAAAGGACTGTTATTCCTCTTTTCTCATACCATTGCCTGAAAGCTCCTTGATTCCAAACTTTTGCCAATTCGGAGGGTAGGGGGTTACATTCTCCTATTCTAAAGGAGGCTTCTGCCTTCTTTAGCAAATACCTGAAACCAGGACAATATATATATATATACTTTACACATGGTATTTACTATGCTACCACTACTACCAACTTCAATGTAGAACACCTCGTCCAGGAGCCTTTCTTGACTTGTGTTGGTTTAGAAAGGAAAATTATCTTTGATTATCTGCAAGCTCTTTGAGATATCATCCACAGCCACATTCACTATGTGACATTCAGTATAGGCCAAGCACTCAAACTAGACACTTTCTCATGCTGGCAGAGCTCATAAGGGTACCCTCCTAAGCTACCCTCTCATGCAGTGTCATTCATATGGTTTTAATAAAGCACATGCAGTGCACTCAAGCCCTGTCAGAAGCTTAACCAGTTGAGCAAGTCTGATGTAAAAGGTGAAAAATATCTGTGTGTCTGAGATGACGGTCAGAAAAAATCAGAAAGCCAAACTACTGCTGTGAGGATAAAAAAGGAAAAAGGAGTTGTAGTAAAGAAGGCTTAGGAGACAGATTGGATAAGGTTGCTGCCTGGAGAAGCGCAACAGCCATTGCCTTGAATGCTTGATAGGAGCAGATCACGAGAAAATATCCTTGCTGTTGGTAATAAGCACACCTTTCCTGTATTGCTGAGGCTGAAAAGCATCTTCCTCAAACACATCAGATTCTCTGCTGCAGTGTGAATCTGCATGTAGGCAATCACTTGTTAAGGAACGTGTTTCTAGTATGTTCTAATATACAATATAACTACTAGATGTATTTTGAAGAAGGTGTGAGATCCGGTCAGGTGAATAAAAGTTGGCAAATCAAAGAAGATGAGAATATACAAATAAGGAAGCAGTTATTGGCAGTGGTTATGCTGCTCCCAAATGTTATCAAGCTATTTTCTTGATATGCATTCCAGGAAACCTGGCTCTTGAGAAGACTAAAGAGAGAAGCAAAGGGGTTTTGTGGATCAGTCCCTTTTCTCCTTCAGAGGAATCAGTTCTGATATCTACTGTTCTCCTTCATGTTCAGTTTGCTTAGTCTCTCATCAGTTCTTTTCTCTATTTTATTTTTCCTCCCTTACAAAAATTAATTCATTTTCCAAGTCTGCTTGGCAACATCTTTTTGAAGCTGTGCTTGCCACATAGTGTCCCTCTTCAGTGCAGGCCTCAGCTCTTCTCCTTATCTCCCAGTTGATCTGCTCCTCTGGGTTGATCTCTGAAGTCCCCACAGAGGACATGGAGATGCAGTGGTCCTAATCTACATCTTTTCAGAAGACTCATTGCAGAAGAACTGAGGTTTGTGGTCTTCCCTTGAAGCTAGAGGGAAAGAAACAGGATTTTTTTTTTTTTTCTCAATGTGCCTGGAAAGAGAAGCGCTGGAGTTGGATGAAGTGATAATGGCACATCTGGATCTGATCTCAGGGAAGGGTTTTCAAGTTGGTTAAGTGGGGATGTTCTGGTTCTGTCAGAGCACTGCCACTGGGTGAGAAAAACCTCTTCTGCATCATTCTGTGACAAAATTCAGGAAGTTGGACTACATATTTGTCTGCATCTGGGCAAGAAGAAATTTTAAAATTCATTTGTATTCTTTTTGAATGTGTTCGGAGTTACAGATTGTATTTATCTGTGACTTACTCAAAGGGTGATGCTGATACTTAAATCCAATTCTAAGTCAAAAACACCTCTCACCTGGGTGCAACAGCTCTGGCAGGGTCTGAGAGCCCCTTTTAGGAGCTCTAGACTATTGCATTGTGCAAGTCAGTATGAGTATACAGAGAGTTCTCTTTAAAGAAAATAAATCCTGTTATTGCTGATAGGAAGTATAGTTTATTTCAGAATCTCATGGGAGAGATTAATTAATGCAAACAGCAAGATTTCTTAAGACCAAAACATTTTGGATTCACCAAATGTTTAACTACAAGTCATAATAAAAAAGCCTAAAAATTACACTCAGCTCTCATCTGAAATAGAACCATCTTGTATATGCTGGTAATACATTGGGTTGTATTTTAGGGTCTTCTGTATCAGATTCCTAAAGAAAGTAAGTTATGTTTAAAGTAGTAGCTCATTTAATTGCATTCTTTATTCTTACAACTGTAGTTTGTAGTATGTAATGTCTGATATAAAATCTCTTTCTTTTTAAGGCAGAAGGAAAAGGAAACATTGTGGACTATAAGAAGGTTGGTAAATTACATTTATATCTAATTTTTAATATTTATAAAAATATTTTCAATGATGTTCTTGACAGTTGAGAGAAACTTCCTTATTAAAGCTAGGTTGAAGTTGTGTGTGTGTATATGAAGGGAGGGAGAATGGCTCATGCAATTCCTTGATTTTAAAAAGCCACTAATAGACAGCTGTAGCTATAAAATGTAGCTACTTAATAATAGTACTTTAATAATGTATCTAATAATAGTAATTTAATAATGTAGTTATTGAATAATCATTTTTACTGTAATTTCTCCCATTTACTTCCCCAAACTCTATTTTGAAACCAAGTTTCTGATGGCTTTGCTGTCTTTTTTTTCCTGGAGTCATTTCCAGGTTAGATCCTATCAGTGATCTCTCTCTATTGGTAGAGTACACTGCTAATTTTTTTTTTAATCTTACCTTAGTTCCATGCCAGCTATTAAAAAATATGCACATACATATGTTTTACAATAATTTGGTTTCTTCCAGTCCCCATTATAACTTTTAGCTTTACAGCGCTGTATTTGCTACTTTTTTATAATTAAAGGCAGACCTGAACTAAGTAGCTTAACTACTGGAAGTAGCTGGAACACCTTAAAACTCTTAAAGGGCTGCAGGAGATGGCTGACAAGGTTCCCCTGGTTAAATATTGGAGCACAACCTGCTTGTGGTGGAGGGAGAAGATGTCATTGTGTCCCCAGCTCACTGAGCATGATCCTGACTTGTTCTGAGTCTCAAGTAGATCATGAAGTCCAGTCAGTTATCTCCAGCATCCATGGGAAATAACACATAAATTACTGAGCCACATGCATGACTGAGAATTGCTTCTTGAAGTGGGGCCTGAAGAATGTTACAGCTCTGGCTGATTGCTGCTCATATGGAGGGCTAACACACAAGTACAGCTCAGATTATTGTAATTATTCTCTATTAAGGAAAATTGCAATTTAGGTTATTAAAAAACCTCTCTGCCCTTCCTTCCTCTTAGAACATAAGAAGGATCTCAACCTTACTTTGCTATTTAAAACCATTGTGCTTTTAGGTTGTTCTCTACAACAGTCACAGTTGTATCAGTTTCTTTCTTCTAAATTACCACTGAGAGCACCATATTTATTCTTCAGATGTGTCTCGGAGACACTCCTGTGAATGTTTAAGTTAGGTTACTTACTTTTCCTGGTCCAGAATGGGTTTTCTCCTTTTAATTGTTACAATTAACACAATGACACACAGTGTCATTTCCTGTTGTGGTTTTAGTAGAAGGGAGGGGGTTATAAAGATGGTTCCTGTGAGAAGTTTCTAGAATTCTTCACTATTTCTAGTAGAACCAATCTCTGATGGCTCTGAAGATGATGGACATGCCACTGGCCATGTCTGGGCCAATTAGAAAGGTTGGTTATGCCTCTGTGATGACATATTTAAGGAAAAATCAAAACAAAGTGTGCACCCAGATGCCTTTAGTTAGAGAAGGAGGAGGATGTGAGAACATGTGAGGGAAAACAACATGGAGACACCAAGGTCAGTGGAGAAGGAGGGGGAGGAGGTGCTCCAGGCTCTGGAGCTGAGATTTCCTCTGCAGGCCGTGGTGAGCCCATGGTGAAGTGGGGTGTACCCCCTGTAGTCAGTGAGGTACATGAGGGATGCAGAAACCCACCTGCAGTCCGTGGGTGAAGTGCCAACATTGGAGCAGGGAGATGCCAGAGGCCACAGCAGCCATAGATGCCAGAAGAAGCCGCAGGAGCCGTAGATGCCAGGAGAAGCCATAGCAGGTACAGCCCAGTGAGAGACAGAGACTGAGATAAAAGTCCCACAGTTTGTGGAGGAGGTGACCACGCTGGAGCGGGTGGATGTCGGAGGAAACTGCAGTCCAGGTGGGAGACCCGGTTGGAGAGAGAGGGGCCCCCTGCTTCCATGCTGGAGCAGTTTGTCCTTGGAGGACTGCATCCCATGGACAAGTAAACCCACGCCATAGAAGTTCACAGAGAACTGTGTCTCGTGGGAGGGACCCCATGGCAACACAGAGGAAGGACTCCTCTCCCTAAGCAGGGGAAGAAGATCCTGGAAATAGACTGACCTGAACCCCCACACCCTGCCCCCCTCACACTGTTGGTGGGAGGGAGGGAAGAGTGAAGAGGAAAAAAAGGAAAGTGTCTTTTAAAGGTTTAGTTTTATTTCTCATATCCTGCTTCTAACACTGGTAGTAATAAATTTCACTTTGCAACTTAAGTCGAACCTGCTTTGTCCTTGGACCATTTTCTCCCAGTTCCTTATCTCAACTCATGGACCCTTGTGTTAATTCCCTAGGGGTTTTTTTCCCCTCTCTCCTTCCCTCCTCTGCCCAGCTGTGGCAGGGGAGGGAACGAGTGAGCGTCTGCCATGAGTACCTGGCACTTAACCAGTGTCAAACCACGACATTTCCATACTTTGAAAAAAAAAGGCAAAGGGGAAAGAAAAGTATCTAAATGTGCTTTACTAAATTAAACATTTGTCAGAGTATTCTGTATTTGGACTGAAATTATTTTACATTTTGGATCCTTCACATGAAATTTAAAAATTTATAGTATGCTTAGACAACCTGGACACTTGAATAAAAGGTAAAGGAGAGAAAGCCTGTCAGGTTTTGTATTTTGAGCAATTGATTTCTACCAGAAAGCACATGATTTTTGCTAGCTTTGGGTAATTATCTCTTGCACAAGTGAAAAATTCTGCATGGTTTTTGTGAGTTCAAACAATCAGCTTTCTTTTTTTTTTGGAAGTCAGTTTCAAAAAACTTAGCTATCACATCCCTCTTTCATATGTTTGTTGGTTTAAAGTAAAAGTGGTCATTAGTTATATCCATGCTAAATGAACTCAGGAACCTGCAGCTCTCCCCAACAGAATAACTTGGTCAGCACATGCACACAGCCAATTAGAGGGCATGTGCTGTACAAATTAGCATTTATTTTTTTGCTTTTTGCTGTGATGTCTTTTCCCCTGCATCACTAGAGTCACTGCTTTGCACATTGCTCAGTCTTTGCTTCTCAGCATCACAGTCCCTTCTCATTTTTCTGTTCAGTTGATACAGTTAATTTAAGGTTTCTGATCAAATCTAGGAGATTGTTTCTCTTTGAGTCTTCAAAATATCTCCTCTTTAATTTTGTAAAAGCAAAGATCACCAAAATTAGTAGAACTTCTGAAAAATTCAATTATTTTTCTTCTCTTAGTTTTTATTACGAACTTCAGTGTGCTACTTAATTGAGACAAAAATATTATTCCTTTGGTTAAACTCATAAATATATGTATACAAAAGTTGTTAGCTGTACAGCCTACTTAAGAAAGTTTTACCTTGCTCACTGCATTTTCAATTAAAATAATGAAGATAAATTTGAGAAATTGAGATCCACACATTTAACATGCCTTCTTAAAAGGCAAAAGTCTTATTTCAATTTTAAGACTGCTTAAGAATTTTTAATTTTTTGAAGCATTTTATATTAAAGTGGTACCCCGATTTTTTTCACCAACAAAAAAATACCTGCATTGTACCAGCAAATTTAGTGAGGTCTCTGACACAAAGACAGAAGTGAAATGCTTTCTATTCATTTAATTAGATCTGAGACTGTCATGTCAATAAGGTCACTATGTTCTGCCAAATTTTTTAGGGGTTTTTTTCATCCCAGCTTTGCTCATTCTTTTTATCAGAAGGATTTTGATATCACAGAAGCATTAAGGTCTGTGTTCTGAATATATTTTCTCACATTAGTATCTGAGTGTTTCATCCTGTTTTTTCCTATACCATCACACCGCATCCAGACAAATTACTGATCCATCATTGTGGTGTTTGAAAGTCTCTTCCAGAGATGAAAAAATTGTTTCAGCTGTTTTAATGGTGTTTCTCAGATAACAAAAGGGAAAGTACCAATGGCTGTAAGGGACAAATTTCATGTGTGTCATTGAAAGAAACTGCAACTTTCCTGTCCCCCTCATTTGTATGTGGCAAAAATCTCAGACTTCTTAAAATCAAAAAGCTTTTATCCATTTTACATCTAGCTTGCATGCAAGATAAGCTGTGTAATTCTCAAACAACAAATTGAGATTCTCAATTTAATTGTTGCCACTTGATTATATTGATTAAAAACTCTCTGCTAAAGTCAAGGCCTTAATGGTGCTTGGCATTATACAGGCTTGTTAAAGGAGTGTAACAAAGGCACAACTGGTAGTAGAAATGAGTGAACTAGGAATAATTCTTGTTTTCTGGCCAAGGCTCTAGAAAAATGATAACATACACAACGTATACAAAATAGAGAAATAAATCCTGTATTTTGCAGCTGATGGCTATGGTATGCAATGATTTGTTACTTTTCTAAACACAGTATTCAGAAAAGATGAATTAAGTCAAGTGAGAAAGGATGTAGCAAAACTTTTTTTTATTATTCTGTAGCCCTGTCCATTTGCTCTGCTGTCTTTTATAGAGGCCTTTCATCCAAACTGGCATGGGAAGTATGGCATAGTGTGACATAGCATGCTGTGACATACTTTCTTGGTTCGTATATGAAATATTGTGCTCTACATCAACACCAGGAGCTGAGTTTGTGCAGTGCTGGAAGAGCATGAGTCAGGATAGGGTAGATCCAGCTGTTCACACACTGCACAGCACTAAAGCCTTGACTTCCCATATGGTAAGAGAGAGAGAAGAAAAATGGGAAAGGTCACATTTAGTTACAAGGAGGTTTCTCAGCAGTAGCCTACTGCCATGCTGCTGATAAATAACAATAGCATAGCGCCAGCCAGAGCTGCCAGCTAAAGGTGCCAGCCAGAGGTGGGGGCTGCCCTTGCCCGCCCCAGCACTGACTGCCAGGGCGAGCACTGCCATCCTGTGTGGCGCTGGCTGCAGCTCTGCAGCCTGGGCTGTAAGGGACATGCCAGAGAATCATCATGAGGTATGTCAGGGGACTCTAGGCCACAGACTGTTCACTTTCTTGCTCCTGAAATGCAGCAGAGTTAAAAACAGAGGGCTGTTGTCTGTAGGTGCTTATGACCCCTGTTGGTTTTGCATGAAGATTTGTCTGGTTTGTTTTGGAGCAACCACTGCCATTACTTCCTTTTGTTATGTGTCATAAAAACCACAGCGTAGTCAGTGATTTAACGAAGATGAGTTTTTTTAGATGTGTTAGTAGTATTACAAAAGCATCCAAAGCCATTCAGATGAAGCAATTTTCTTATTTTTTGGAATTAACATCTGAATTATCAATGTGTACATCCAGTACCAACAATCAGTTGCATCTTTGTTTGTGATCAGTGGATATTTTCCTGCTTCTTTGGGGTGAGAATCCAACATAACTTTTGTTGCATTAAAGCAAATAATCATCACATGTTTTAACATAAATACCAAGCTGATTGCTTGTGTATGCTAAGATGACAATTAACAATCACTATTTGCTTTAGTGGGTTTTAAGAAAATTAAGCTTTTTGGTAAAGAGTCTTCACAACTGCCATTGTTTAGATTTAAAAACTAGTGGGTCTTGTTCAGTTCATTGTGGAAGACATGGGAAGGCACTGCTGTCCCTTCTAAAGTAACAAAGACTCTGTACAATCAGTCAGTGTCTCAGGATGGCTTGTCATTTTTTAGCAAAATGTATTATAAGAGCTGTGTGAGAACACAGTGTTCCCTGTAAGCAGGCCATCTTTCCCCTCCTGTTGGGGATGACCCTCCCCACATTTGGTCTCATCCTATATGTAGTGTGGGTTTCAGTTTGAAGTAAAAAGAAAATTTTTCTGTTTGTCAGATGAATAAAGAAAATAAATCCTACTGTACTAATGGAGACTTCTGCAGGGTGCTTGGGCCCTTTGAAGGTGCATTTCTTTACCTTTTGTACAGAAAAAGTTTCTCAGAAAATATTTGATAAATACTGCCCCAGTTTCAGTTGGCATGTCATACTGCATATAGCCAACAAAGATTTTTAAAAAAATAAATTTAAATCCTATGTTATGAAGTGATACAAATAAATGATTGTCCAGGGGGTTTTTGAGAAGGAAGAGCTCGACCCTATGTCCAGCCACAAGAATGGATGCTGAAACATTCCAAAGTACTTCTTTAGAAAACAAAGGAAAAATTTGATTAATTTGATCTACTACCTATGAAATATGTTGATACTTCTTTAAGGTAACATTTCAACAGTCTAAAACACCAGTGCTTATTGAGCATGCTGTTCCCACAAAAGAGAAAACAAATTTAGAAAGGCCAATGCAGAACACTGCAGACACGTAAAGCATTATTCAGTCACTCAGCCACAGATCAATTTAGATTTTGGGTTTTGGGCTTTCTTTTTGTTTCTACAAAAAACAAACTGTGCACTTCAGAAACACAGAATGTTTTAGCTCACTTCAGGATCAGAAAGAATGCATGATATTCAAAGATTTCAGTATATAACAAATTATCTGGTTTAAGATCATCCTTTTAAACATCAAAAAAAAATTGAAGTTACTTTTGATATTTTGCCGCTGAAATAATTAATCCTAAATTAGACTATTGAAAAAAAAAAATCAGGAATTTCAATGCTCTCTTTCTCCCATTGCATATAAAGGCTATTACAGCCGAAGTATTCACTACATATTCAGTGAGTCTTCCCACCTCACCCTGCCCCCCATTTGTTGCTCCCTACAGGCAGCACTGTGTGTGTGAAAGGAATCTTCTTTCCTTTGGCTCATGAAGCAGAAATGTCTCAGCAGAGAAGATTTGAAATTAGTTGACTTTGTTCTTGAACACCTGCTTAGTTTTTGACTCCTTTAGTTCTTCAGTCTTCAGAATCCAGCAGTTCCTAGCTTGCCTCTTTGACCTCCTGCTGCCCTCAGACCAGCTGTTCTGTCCAGCAGCAATCCAGAGCAGTTGGTCTGAAAGGCAAATCCTTCACTTCTGTGGTATGGATGAGAAATCCTCTCTTTGCCTTTTTAAAACAAGCGGGCTGGGAAACATGGTACTTTGAACTCTACTAACAATCATACAGTAATTGAAATGGGAAGGGACCTCTGGGGGATGTCTGGTCCAGCCTCTCACTCAAAGCAGAGCCAGTGTGGGTTTGCTGAGTGAAGTTTTGAGGGCACAGATTGCAAAACAGTGCAGATATGTTGTGGAGGAGATCACGTCTCATCTGAGCCTGAACTTGGCTGCGCTATTGCAAGACTATTCTTTAAGCTGAATTTAAATAACCAAAACCCAGTTGGTGATTTTTTTCAGAATCTTGGCACTTCTAGAATGAAGTAAGGCTTTAATGCCAATGGTCTGAACAAAAGCTTAAAAGTGGAAATGCAGTATTCCAGCATATCTAGCAGTTCCACTGGAGAGAAGTGTAGCTAAGCAATCTGTGTTTTGACTTGTATTCAGTTTTAATTACTGAATATCATTCTGAAGAAGGTTTTGTGGATTAAATTGTTCCTACAAGTGGAAATATGCACAAAATTAAATATGCCATATAAGCAGAGACTAAAAGAACAGATTCTTATATTTAGAAGAAATTATTGAGGCAGCTTAAATAAAGTTTATAAAGTAACAAATAAAAGCAGTTAATTTTGTTTTTCTGTTCATTTGCTGCAAAAATTAGCTGCTCCTATCCAAATTCAAAAATAAAGCATCTATGCTGGATACACTGATTTCTTTTCTTCTGCGTCCTTAGTTTGTGAAGTTCATTACATGAAATTATTGAAGCTCAAAATTTGAAAGAGATTCTGAAAATGTAACTAATATAACCAGGAGTACAACTAAAGTCTTAAATTAGGGGACTTTTACATACAGCAGGGCTACTGAAGCCTGGTTTCTTATGTAGTTATTTCCTATATTTCTTTAATAACTATCCCACTACAAAAAGCCAAATTTGTAGTTTCTTTTTCCCTTTTACAACCCCAGCTGAGACAGAGGTAGCATGTAGTCTGGTTAGTTGAGACTGCATTGCCTCTCTGTATGCTTGTTTGAGTCGACAGGCTGCTTCTGCCAATGGAATATAAAACAGGTAAGTTTTTGAGGGCTGTAAATTGTTCATTACATAGGGCAATCTCCAGCTGAAAAGCTGAGGAAGGAGCTTGCCATATAAGCAGGTATTTTCCATTTTGACGTTCCTTGAACTTTGCTGGGAAACTTTCAGCAGCGGATTAGTCTGATTTTTGTGTAGTGACTCCTCTGCCTATGGTTTGACACGAGCTTTGCGATTGTGTTGGCTTCAAAGCCGTGCGTGTGTCTGAGGGCTCACACAAGACAAGCGTGTAAATGGATTGTGTCCTCGTGTTAGGATTCTCCCCCTTCCTAAACTCTGCTCTTTCAACGAAGTCATGGTACATATATGGGAGCATATATATGCCTAAACTAAGCTCCTCTGCCTTCTGACCAATTTGAAGACTTTCTAGGAGCCATTTTCTTTCCTGTTTATGTCCCAATATATATTTCCATGAGTGTGAGAAGTTATGCTAATCCTTTTTAATAAGCTTTAGCAAATCAGCAGTTTGCTTCAAGATGTGTGGGTTCTGCTTTCCCACAAGGTTGTGCCTCAAAGAAGGGGGAAGGTACAGCTTTGCATGCTGCTAAAGCACCTCATCTCACCTATCCTCACCTCTGCTGCAGAGCTCTGGAAATATGGCTGATTCCCACTCATTAGAAGACATATTGAATTAGCTATGTGATGCATTTATGCCTCAGGGCAAGTTCCTTTCCAGCACACAGTGAAGGAAGATTCCAGCTGAAGAGGATAATAAAATTTTTATGAACTGGGACTTGAACACTCAAGTGCTGTAATATGCTTTCAGCTAATTTCATCTTTAAATACAGATAATGAATCCACTTTCAGATAAGAAGCATCATTCATTCTGTATGAATGCAAGTACATCGAGAAAGTGGGTGACTTACAATTTGGTCATATCTAAGAATTTTATATATATATATAAATCTTAGATTTAAACTAGATAGGTAAGGTCATACTGATGTATTTTTAAAATAATTTGGGCACTGACCTGTGTATTGATGGAAAACATGACTTAGGAAACCCTGTATAGTTTATTACTGTAGGTACCTGTATCCAAGAAAACCCATTTTTTTAAAAAGCTGGTGCAGTGATGTAAGACAGCTGTGAAAGCCATGTTAAAGACCATGAAATGCTGTAGTGCTTTTGGAAAAACCAAATCCCAAAGATCTACCTGGCCTTTGTTCCCAGGCTCTGGCATGAGGCATCAGGCTGGAGTTGGTCTGGGAACATCTGTATTTTAGAGTAGAAGAGTAAGTGTTTCATGACAGTCTCATGATACTGTTCAAGAAAAAATAATAATTAAAAATAAAAAAGCCCTTAATAAGAGCTGTTTAGAACTTCTGCTAAGTTCAGGTATGGGAAAAAGAACATGTTTTGTTTTGTCAATTTTCTTTGTATTGTTTCATAGGAAATTTAACCTGTCATTTACCCAAGTTTTTTAGGTGCCAAATCTTTCCAGCAACTTGTTGTGAGAAGTCTGTTATTCCATGAAAATATTTTCTTTCTCATGTGGTGTATCACCAAGCCTTTGTCGAATTCCATAGCCTTGCTGATAAGAAGGAGTTTGAATGAGTTCAGTATGATACTTTACCACATTTCACTGACAAAATTTGCTTTTGCCCACTGTGAACAATGTAATCACATGGTCTATAAATAGAAACCCCTATTACAAAATACAGTCATCCCACCTGTGTTGTCCTATGCTGGTTTCCAAAAACAGGGGATGGAATGGGTGTTCATAAAATGCAGGTTTTCACTGCAGAAAACAAGTGTGTGAGTGAATGGCTGGTTTGCTGGTTCTGCACAAAAGCTCTCAGGCAGTGGCTGAGGTATGAAATACTCAGATATTTAAAAATTTTAATTTTTTTTTTATTTAAGTGTGCCCTTTGGAGAGCCAGCATCTTTCAGATGATGAAGTAAAGGGGGGTGTAGTTTAAATTAGGCACTGTTTCGCTGTAGTGGGGAGCTAAACAGAGCAGCTGAGAGGATTTAAGGGCTTTGTCTGATGGCTTCGGCTTTACCTTGGGAAGAGGCAGTGGAAGCCCTGTGCTCCCAGAGATAATTGCGCACTGCTGAAACCCCCCCACACCGATGTGCCTGTGTTTTCCAACAGCTGCAGGAAGCGATCAAGGCTGGCAAAGGTGTGACTTCTGCCATCGACCTCTGCTGCTGCCACGGAAACAGAGCACTGGCAGCCCTGGAGCGATTCCCTCCCTCGGAGGCCAGGGACGCCTTGGCCAACATTGTCTACGCCGTGACCAGGTTTCCCTGATTGCTGCTCCAGGAGGAGCATCTCTCCCTCCACAGGTTGAAGCACCCCGGCGGGAACACCGATGCTGCCTCACACCTCTGATCACCCCATCCCATCCCGGCAGAGGAATGCGCGCTCGCCGCTGCTGCCACCAGCAAAATTCAGGAGAGGCAAGAAAAAAGGTCACAGACGGTTTTCACTTGTTGTGCCAGAAGCGCACTTGAGGCTGCACCGGTAGAAATAATTAATGAGTCCCGTTTCCGTGACCTCAGCAAATGGACAGGAAATAAGGCAGTATTGATTGGGCACCAGCAGGGACGGCGCCAGGGTGGAGGCCGGTGGTTTTCCTGCCAGAGGGAGGGATAGAGGGAGGGAGGGTGGGATGGAAGGGCGTGAAGATCCAGGTGTCACGAGAAACCCGCTCAAACCTGCCCAGAGAGAATGAGCTGCTGAAGCCGGGAATTAACATACCCTTATCCAAGGGGAAGGGCAGTTTGGGGGATTAATGGAGGAAAATCCCTCTCTGTCTGCGTGCAGTCATGTCTCCTCACACTGTTTTTATGTATTCAAATGTAAAATTACCCTGTGCCTAATGAGTTCTGTATTTGAGAAACTTGCTGAGAAAATGTATCATGGTAAGTAGGAGCTTTAAAATATTTAATCAAATATTAATTTGGCTCTGTTAAGGGAACTGAGTGCCTGGAGTTTATACTGTGCCTGTGTAAAATGTTGCTCTGGGTCAAAGAATGAGGTTTTTCCAACTCTTCTAGAGGAGGGAATATCCCTCCCTCAGATCCAGCAGTTTGTTTCAACAGAGTCTTACACAAAAGAATTTCCTATGTTTGTGACACTTGTGTTAATTTAAGCCAAATAAATGTTAATTTGTAAGGCTAGACGTCAGCCTTAGGCAGAAGGGAAGCAGGAATGCTCCTCTGTGAGTAGTCACTGCACTGAATAAAACGCAGAAAACACTGGAGAAGTTTTGAACCTCAGTGTGTTGGATTTTCACGTCCAATTACAGACAGCTTATAAGGTGTATCAGAAGCCTGCAATTTGAGACCGTCTCTGTTTTGTTCATAGGAGATGAATTTTGTGGTTTGCACACGTGCAATCTGAGAATGTCGTTGACAAGAAGGCTGAGTTTACATAAATGATCTAGATTGAGACTCAGCTACCTTTCTTCCTTCTGTGGTGTAATTACAGCCCGATCTGGAGAGAGCTAGCACAGCAAACAGATTTCATTACATCCCTCACTCAAACACTAAGTGGAGTTATTTCTGTTAAATTCTCTCCGCCCTCCTTTTCTCCCTGTGTTCCCTCCCTGTCGCACAGTTTGTTTGTCATAGATCAGCGTGTTGCATTCCACCAAATGCAAAATATAAATAAAAACTCCATCCTCTAAAAATATCCTGAAAATACATCCTGTGTAATGTACATAATATTCTGTGTACATTCTGCCCACATTATACCATGGTATTTTATGTATAATAAGCAACCTTGAGTCACAATCTTTGTTTAGGAGCAGCATCCGGAACTCAGGACTCACTTTCTTCTGGAGAATGGCTTCAACACCAGACCCCTTCTTGCTTGCACTTTCTCTCTTGCCTGCCCTGGCATTTTCCCTCTTCCCAAGACTCTGGCACGCCTCCCTGCGTTACCGTTGTTACTGCAGCAGGAAGGCTGGAGACAGAAGAGAAGCACTGAGAAGCGTGGTTTATTCCAGGCAGTTACCCATGAAGTTCCCAGAAGTTCTCCTAATATAAAATGTGCTTGAAAGAAATACCTAAATTCAACCAGAGTAATATTTCAGCTTTCTTTGGCTCTTGTTTTCACATGTTACATAAAGTAGGAGCCATTCATCATCATCTTTTCTTTGTCTTACGTCTATGTTACTTGATTTATAATGATTTAGGGCTGCAAAAAGCTTGGGTTGCTGGAGATATTCTGAGTCACCTCACCTCAGCTGTGTGAAAGAAATACCGAACATACAGCAAACCTATGTACACCTTGTTTGTTTTTTCATGCACGTACAAGTTTTTATTTGTACTTGTTACCAATAAAGGGGAATCATCAACAATTAATTACCCTTTTTTTTGTATTTTTATCACTAGAATGTTCTGATTGCTCTTAAATAATTCAACTTTAATTTAAAAAAACACCAAACAAACAATGTGAATTGCCCCTTATCAGTATTATCAAATAATCTTATATTTAAGGTATTTGCCTGTAATTCTTCAGAAATTTTTTGTTGTCTTGTTTCATCCAGGTAAACTTTGAGCTAAGTATTTTACCTGTCTGACTCCGGATGAATTAGTCACTGCTGTGTACCAATAGTGTCCTCACACCTCATACAGTTTCTGAGCAATGTGTAACCTTAGGGCTGTTCTGGTCTTATTTTTGTCTCCTTGGTTCCTTGTCCCCCCCTACATCTAAAGCAGATCAGGGAGATGGAGGTCTGTGGTCTGAGAAAGGCATTCACACCATTTACTTCAGTCACCCAGCTCCTGAACCAGACATTCCTGTTGGCTGCTCCTCTGAACTTATCACCAGTATGGAATTGCTGCACCATTCCATGGATGCACAAAATACAGGACAAGGTCCCAGCTGCTTTTTAAATGAAATTAAAATAAAAAAATTATCCTGATCTACTGCATCGTATTTGTGATGGAGTTAATTTTCTTCATGGTATCCCATACAGTCCCATGTTTTGGATGTGTAACTAAAACAGCGTTGCTCGCCCTCTGTGCTCAGCAGTGCTCTGCTCCTCACTCTGACACCCAGCGAGGGGGTGATTGTGAGCAAGGGGCAGGAGGGGGCACAGTTGGGACAGCTGACCTCAGCTGACCTCACAGATAGTCCGTGCTGTACCAGATCATGCTCAGCAATAAGAACAGGTGATGGGGATGTTCCAGGGGTCTGTTGCTTGGGCATTGTCTGGGCATCAATTGACTGGTAGCGATTGCTTTTTCATTGCTTGTTTTCCATGCATTTGTTTTCATTTTTTCCCCTTTTATCTATTAAACTGTCTAACTCAACCTACAGATTTTTTCAGTGTTGCCCTTCTCTGGGGTAGAGTGTAGAGACACTTCCCTGTCAATCTGTTAATGCCTTGGGATTTTTAGAAGAATCTACTAAAAATGTGTCTTTTATTGGTGGCATCAATTTCAGTTTCCCACAATATTTTTGACCTTTAGGACTGTAGCTTCAAACTGTTCCAGGAACAGAAGTAGTTCAGTACAAAGTTGTTCTCATCTGAGAGTCTCCTTTCCCCTATTCATGGTCACTGAGCTGAAGCACCAACAAATACCAAGGGGAAATGGGCTTTTAATGTCATGCAAATACAAAACCCGCTGGTGTGCCTGCCTCTGGCCTCACACTACCTCAGCTGTACAGAGAGGAATGCTGCTCCCTGCTCCTCTGTGCTGGGCACTGAGGGTGGGATGTACCATATCAAACTTGGCTGGACATGTCTAACACCAAATGTGGTTCATCTTATCCCAGAAGATACCTCTGTGAGGGACCGTATCCATCCTGTGATCACACAGAACTAAAAACCTACAGTACATCCCACTGTGGGGGGCAGGGAGTGAGCGGCTCTGATGTGCTTAGCTGCCATCCTACACAGTTCTTTTTGGTACCCAGGATGGGACACATGGGGTCAAGATAATCAGATGTTTGACCAGAGTGTGCTAGAGGGAACCTCTTACACTTGTTTAGCTATTGCTGGTTGTGATGTTGACTTACTCACTCTCGATGCAGGTTTATTTGTTCCCTTACCCACCTCATGTTATGCTCAAGAGTGAGCATGATGACTTGAGAGCTTGTTGAAGGCTGGGTTTGTCTTCAGCAGTTTGCTGTGCTGTGTAGCACTTGGTTGTGTTTTCCCTTGGAGAACTATGATGAAATCACTGGCCCTGAGCCTAATCTGGTATTTGGGCTCTGCATTGCTGCTGTTCCAGTTCTTTGGGAACCATCTTGTGAAGATAATTAAAAATTACACCTTTTCTCTCTTTTCCTCTGAGAGACAGTTTGTGGAGGAAACAACGACACGTTCCCCTTCACCTTCTACAGGGTAGTTGCTTTCCACCTTGCTACAATGACTCTTCAGTATTTTGTACACTCCTTAGTAATCAGAATGTTGATATCAGTGTGTCTCAAGAATCTGTATACAGCTTTTCCTAGGATTAACTGAGTGTTTAGGAATATCACACGGGAATGTGCCCTGAGGCTGTGTGGTCGTGGGAGGCAAGGTATCTGGAACAGATTTACCTCTGATGGTGTGGGACCTGACCCCCAAACAAGTGCAGGATCCTGAAAAAGAGACAGTACATTTGGGAAAAGGATACCCTGGCTATGCTAAAGGTACACAACTCACGCTGTGCTTGGCCTGGCTTAAGCCTGCCAAGAACTGTTCAGCCCCCTTAGAGGGCAGAGATGGTCTCTTGCTCTGAAGACACACAAAAAGCACCATGGCTAAGCCAGAGACCCACCTCTCAACTCTATCCATTGCCCCTATAGCCAGGAAGAAACAACGGAGGCAGAAGTCAATTCCCTCGGTCAGGGAGAAAGCTTTTCCCAAGAGGTAGCAGGAGAAGGAATTGGAGAGGCAGCCTGCTATGCAGCAGAACAGTCACAAGAACAGGAAGGGAAAGAGAGAAATCATGAACAAGCCAGAAATCATCAACTCCTTATCCCTGAGTAAGCTGCAAGATACACACAAATATTACAGCCATCAGCCTGGTGAGGTAATTATCAGCTGGCTGCTGCAATGCTGTGGTACTGGAGCCAACAGTCAGGAATTGGAGAGCAAGGAAGCCCAGCAGCTGGGATCCCTCACAAGGGACTGGGGCATCAACAAAAGGAAGAGGAGCAAAATTCAGCAGCCTCTGGAGGCAGCTTGTGTTGAGTGTGAAGGAGAAGTACCCCCTTGAGAAAGGTCTTGTGAACTATTAAGGCAAGAGTGCACAACCACTGAGAGTAGTACCCAGTGTCTGAGTGAATTAGCAGTGGTAGAGGTGATCTACAGCAGCCTGGATGACAGCCAGGCATCCCAAGTCCCGGAAGAAATCCAGTCCCCGTGGTCCATGCAGTGGAAGTTTGTATGGAACACATAGCCATCTTATGCCAGCACCTGGTGCTTGTGACTGGGCCAGACATCCAGGCCCCAGCTGTGGGTAGGTTGGCCAGCCTGCTGCAGCAATTCAAAGAGAATCTCTTTGATTCCCTGTAGGCCACCCACCCCTGTAGGCCTGTCTCAGCTGGGGAGACACTGTCCCAACTGTTCCAGCTATTCAGTGTGTCTCCCTCCTCCCTGCGACCCATCATCCAGGCTAACAAGGAAGCTGTTCCCTGCCCAGGGGAAGGGTACCATGTGCACATTTTTGTGCCACCCTGTGGTTCTGTCTGCATTGTGAGGAGAATGTGGGGCAGTGGGATGCCTCGAATGTGGAAGCTGGGGTATATGAATTGCAGGGAATTTGGTGGCCAAAAAGGGCCCATACAGGAGAATTACCACTCTGGTTGCTATTGAGCAGTTCCCCAGACACTGCAGAAGGACTGATACCGCCTTTGACCCCAGTGAGGAACTTCTGGTTTGCAGAAAAAGGATCAGGTAATGAATACACCACCCAGGAACTGAGGAGCCCTGCCTCTGGCTAGGTGGAGGAAAGGGATTACCAGTTTTATTAGACCGCATGGATTTGATGGATGGCACACCTGATCAGCTGGCTGTGCTTCTCTTAATGTAATCCTCCATGTGCCTTGCCTTATTGACAATAAAGAGTGCACACGTGGCCCATATTTGACTTAGTGCTGAACTTGATAGAAGTTGCTAAAAGATTGAAAAGCTCTTTTTGGCTTAATGGAAACATTAAGGAAGCATTCTCTGGAGCTGTTGGGGAGTGCTTCTTGTCCCAAGCAGTGCTAAGGATGCCAGACCGGTGTTCCCAGGGATGCACCTCCTGGTGAGATCTCCCCGTGGCTCTTTCTTTGGAGCAGTATTTGAATGTTCATCAGCACAGAAGGCTAATCCAGGCAACTGTGCCATGCTGCAGATTTGTTAGGGAAGTGGCTTCTGGGTCAGAGCACTGGCTGTCGCTGCTCTCATCAGCTACTTCAAACTCACAGAAGATTGAGGCATCAAACTTTTTTTATTCTCTGTAGTCTTCAAACTCTTTTACCTGCACAGTGTCTTACAAATAATTAAAAGCTAAAGCCTTTCAGTCTCTTAAAGCAGTTCAAAGGAAAGAATATTTCCAGTTTTGGAAGTCATCTTTTCTGAGGGTCTTTGAATTAAATTATCCTCTTTTTTTTTCACCTTTTGGAAACCAATCCCTAAAATGCATTAATTAGTTACATAATTAGCATTCATGTGTTTCTCTTTTAGGCTAAGCCTGTTTTTCTAAAGCTAAGAGAAAGTAGCCATTAAGCTAAAATTCTTACAGCAAATGCCTTTAAAATAAACAAAAAGATAAAGTACAGAGCTTACTGTGAGTTGTGAAGGGGAGAAGAGGGTGACAAGCAAATTGGCATCGATACACCAAAGCCTCGTGCAATCACCTTTGTCCAGCCCTTCATGTACTTGCACTTGTGCGTGACTCTGCCCGCAGCTCCCGGCGTTGCTGCTGTATTCCCAGCCTACAACAGCAGCCGGAAAATGCTCGGGCTCCCCCCTGTGTAGGAGATTCCTTCTCTGCAGTGCGTGAAGTTGACTTTAATTCATGCCTGTTTGCAAAATGCTTTTGTCAGTGTGCATCTCTTGAGGAAAGGCAGCCTTTTTCTCCAAAACAGGCGGTTTACCTGCTAAACTGGAACGCAGAGTTCTACCGACTTCACACAGTGAAACTGCAAGCCTGTCTGCAGAAGAAAAGAGGGATTGTGTCATGTGAGAACATACTTCTTGGCTAATAGTGGCAGGCAGGTCTCCCTCTGATAACTAAAACAGTAGTTCGCAGATGTATCTGGTTTTTGAGAAATTTCTATATTAAATTCCATTTGAGGCCTATTTTGATATATTGTGTAGGAGAATTGCAATTTTGCAGCAGTATTATAAAAAATCTTACTTTGAAATTTCCTTCTTTACCCTATTCCACTTTGTCTTCCTCACTTTATCCCTTGCCCCAAATATCGAAGACTGAAAATACTCTGATTTATTATTAGAACAATGCTCCTCATTTTTAGTTTTAAAATTGTACACAAAAGTGAGTATTTTACTTGCAACAAAAATAATGTCCTAAAACTAGACTTTTTTTATGCCTTCAATGACTACAGCAAATTAATGGCCTTAATTGCAAGGTTCAAACTTTAGCAGTTATTAGATGTCAAATTATAAAAATTAAGTGTTATGCAGAAACAATTAGAAAAATCTAAAACAAGTACCAATAGATTTGGGGTTTTTTTTTCCCCAGAAAAGAATATGAACACTTATTTTAAAAAGCTTTACTCTCTGCAGAGGAGCGTGATGCTTTTTCTATGTGACCAGCTTATCCGAAACACAGCATGGTTAGGAAATGAGGCATTTTTCCCTCTTGGCTAGTTTTGATGAAAGCTCTCCATGTTGCACATTGTGTCTGAACATTTCTTCATTCATAGCATGTGCCCATCGAAAACTGTTTTCTGTTTGCAGCATTTCAGCTGTACTATTTATAAGCTGGTTGAACAATGCTACTAGAAGCTGTAAAAGGTGTGTATTTCATATGCAAATCCTAGCAATAATTTTCTACAATTTCACTTAGTTGCTTGCATCATTATTTTCATAAAAAATGGGTTTAGTGGGAGAGCATTATAGAAAAAAAGTCAGGATTAGTAAGATTTATTTTTAATCAATTTTATTTATCTCCAAAGTATAAAAACTGTGAATGTCCTTACCTCTGCTCACATGCTGTAAGACCACAAGCAATATACATGGCTTTTACATGTAATATGCTAAGATACCTTTGCAGAAAAATAAACAGGATTTAAACACCTAGTATTTCTTAAAGATGACCACTCCTGCTAAAAGAGGTCACATTACTAATGATTAGAAGTGTTTCTTACATAAACTTTTATGAAAAGTAATTGCTTTCAATCACATTCTATTGTAGTAGTAACCGCTAAGGAGGTGGGTTTTTTCTTCTTGTAAACCCAGGTCGTCATACCTACAGTTTTTACTACAAATTCAGTCCAGATTGAATTCTCACAATTTTCAAAGGGAAATTCCTGTTGGATAAAATGCATTCACCTTTTAAATTCATGATTGTTCTCAAAGTCACTACTGTAGGGTATGACTAGGTTATGCTAGGTGGGTTATAACTAGGTGGATTAAGGCATCGAGTAGCCATGAGCCAGAGATCCATGTTAATACAAGTTCAGAAGGGAAGATTCCCATCCACCCAAAGAGCAAGGTTCAGGAGTAGTTTCCCAACAGTATTAAGGGGAAAGGCTGAGAAGGGAGATCCCTAGCTGCTTCTAAGACAGTGACTTTTTTTTTGTGAAAAGGACTGTATAACACTCTGGCCATGACAGAAGCAGCTGGAACTAAAAAACCTAGAAAGGCTGTTTCAGTGGCAGGACCTGAAACAGAGAGGATCCCTAAAATCTGAATATTGCTACTTTGATTTAAGAAAAAGAGATGTTTACAGACCAAAAAAAAAAAAAAAAAAAA
>VYZT01018680.1:60073-91432 GCA_013400735.1 Pomatostomus ruficeps | reverse complement strand
GCCTGCCCTGTCGTGCGCGGCGGGAGGAGCGGCGGGCGCGTGGTTCCTCTGGAGTTCGTGCCGGTCCTTGCCGGGTCGCGCTCTGCGGGGCCCGGTGAAGGGCACTGCAGGGCAACGGGCCGCCCCTGCCCCGGGCATCTCCCTCCAGATCACCCGCGGCTTCCCGTGCCCTGAGCACCCGCTGCCTCCGCCTCGATCGCCGCTCACTGCCCCTGCCCCGATCGCCGCCAGCTTCCCCTGCCCGGGTCGCCCGCTGCCTCTACCCTACTTTTCCCTGCGGTGTGTCCACACAGCCCTTTGTAAATAGAAGGGAACAAACTCTGAACCAGCAGAATGCGAGCCGGCGGCAGGCCAAGAGCCATGTGACGGCTTCCACATAGCGTTGACGCAGTCCCAGAGTTTTTTTGGATTGAAGTGTGAGTAGGGTTTGTCGCTGCCATCTGTAAACACAGTGTATGCCTGACCCTTGAGGCAGAGACATCTAAGCGAGGAAAGAAAAACCTTTTCCCTGCTTCAGCTTGAATGATTCACATCTCATAAAGCAAATGATTAGCAACGTATGCTGGTACATCTCTCCTACTAAACCAAACTCAGCATTGGCCTAACTGAATTTTTATCTTTGCTAAGTATTCTCATAGTTTAGGTAAGCGCAGTGGATAAAAGTAAACGAAAGTTGAATGCAGTTTGGAGGAGAATTTAAACTGTCTGCACTAAGTTCAGATGGAACAATTTTAAAATAAAAGCGGAGTGCGAGGGGAGAGAGGAAAGCAAAATGTTTTTAATAGATCAGTGGAAAACACATGATTGAAGAGAAGACAAATTCATGCATTACTGCTGGAAATAGGCCAGCTTAGTGTTTTGTTGACCCCTGCAAGATTAAAATGCTGTTTGGTAAAAGTACAGAGGATAGATTGAGAAAACTTCAGTTTTAGGTAAATTGTAAGAAAATTGAGAAGAGTGATTTTATTTTTTTAAAATTTATTTAAACTGCATATTCAACTTAACTAAAATGAAATATGAAAGATCCAAATCAAGAGCATGTCTTTTAAGTCCTACTGGAAAAATGCCCTTATTGCAGGCTGGCTTCAGTGGAGACTTGAGGTCTCACGTCCTGCTCCACAGGGCAGCAAAAGAAGTTTTCAAACTGTTTTAAGTATGGGGACTGTTATTGTCCACAAGAGTAGTGCTTCCAACAACATCTGCTGATTCTTTAAAATCTTTTTCTTTGTAGTTTCAGGACTTACTATTCATGTATTTGTCATCAGAACGTTTGTAATATTGCAATACTGTTTTCTGCAGTATTTAATATTACATGTGTCAGTACTGGATATCAAGAACAAATTTTATTGAGAAACAATACTGCAGCACCCTACTACCTCAAAATAGAATAGAAAGCATTTGCTTTTAGTATTTGTTGTATTGTCTACTTGAATTTTGGTCTTTGTTCCTTTAAATGAGGCAACATTCCTATCTCAGTTTAAGATGGGTGGTCAGTTTCACGTAAATTACCTGTTGTTTGGTTGGTTGGGGTTTTTTATTAAGGTGGTTTAAGATATTGGACTTCTTCAATCCCCTGCTGCTTCAAAATTTATAAGGCCTTGTCAAAATTATGTAAAATTTAAAGTCAAATCACTGGCCCATGGATCTGAACAAAAGGCAAACATTGCCTCCAAGAAATACCTCTTCCAGCTCAGTCTTGGAGTGGTATTTATGTCTAATTCAGTTGAATTGAATTTGAGTTGCATTGTTTTTTACAAATTGGAGGAATCAAATGTACCCCGAGGATAATTGCAATATTGAAATTATTGAACCCAGTGCCACAGCTAGGAAATAAAAGATGCAGATTACTTGGCTCCCAAAGCAGAACGCAGAACTCGCAGTTCTCTAGGTTTGCTTCTCAGCCTAGCAGGAGAGCTTTCCAAGAGACAGCCTGGAAAGCAGCATGCTCCCTGAACAGGAGGCAGCTCCTGGGCAGCTTGAGCAGGGGCACATGCCTCCAGTCCTTTTTGACTCTGGAACTGCAGGGCTGGATGTTGAGAATCGTTGTTTCCTCTCATTATTTCCAACTGTTCTGTAGGAATTAGTCTTCTAAAACATCACGAGAGACAGAATTCCACACTGTTGCCAGGCACTTGGAGCAGCCCTGTGCTTACCTGCTGCGTGGAACGGGACTGCTTCCACCTACCCACACCAGCTTTCAAGGCTCTGGGCGTCCCATGGGAAGCATTGCTTGCTGTCTGTGGTTCACCCAGTGCATGTTTCTTACGAAATACAGGCAAGAGACCCAGAGAGAGGGAGCAGGACCTCAGACACTTGAGTGTGTGCTGAGATTAATTAATCATTGTCACTTGCTGAGAGTGAATATAAGTACAGTGGTTTTGATTGGCTCTGGGTAAACCACACTCTAATTATGTAGTGTAATACCATTGCAATTTTGTGACAAAGTCCTGTTACAGGATGGTATGTGTGTAAGGGGAGGTGCTAATTTTGACTGTTAAACAGCAGTTCAATAGACACATCTTGTCAGATTTAGCCAGTGTCATCTCCTTAAAAGATCAGCTTTTGTGTGTGTGTGTTCCTGTCATTTAACTTTATTAGGATACCTGTGCTGTAAGAGGCATGTTGTATCTTTCACTGCGTGCTGAAAGCAAAGGAAATTGAACAGCTTATTCCACATATGTTATCAAACACACATTTAATGTTACTAGCAAACATGTATGTCTTAACATTTGACCAAAATGTAAAGAACAGCTGACCTCTTCAGAAACAACATTCAAGTAGAATACTTTGCATTATAACTTGAGTTTTGTATATGAAGCAATGTACCACCATGAGGCTTTAAAAGGAATAAACTTAATACACAATGTCTCAACCCCTGTGTTTTTAATAACATTCTTATAGTCAGTAATGAAGAATTAGGAACATTCCTTCCAACCTACATGGAGAAACTAAAATACTTAGTGGGACGATATGCATCCAAGAAGCAACTTCTACACATTTACCGTGCATTAGTGAACTGAACAGTACAATGTTATGCAAGCATTTAAATTCTAAACAACAAGCTTCTGTAAAACTGATAACCATCCTTACTGTTATTGTTGTTATTATTATTTAGTATCTTATTTAAGATAATGATTAATTTTCATTTATGATTACAGTTGACAAGTGTGATTGCTTTTCACCTACAGCATGTATGCAGTTTTGTACTTTGCTGTGCAGTTTTGACACTTTTTTTCATTTGTCAGAACTTAGTACATTAGATACAGGAGTTCAAAGAGTAAGGAGTTACTTCTTTAGTTATAAACAGCAGAACAGTGGCATTTTTTCCTGGTGAAATTTTTTTGTTAGTTTTTTAAGTCAGGATGTGAACGTGATCAGTCAGGCTTTCTTTAAGAATTAATTGCAAAGGCAGAGAACTGCCTTCATATAATATGAAGATTATATAATATATATAATATATATTATGAGACAGATCTTTTCTCTTTGTGTTGTGCTTTTACAGTGGTCAAAATCATTAGAGAGGTTGGGAAAGCATCCTCCAAGGCAAAGACATGAGTAATTGTTAGGTGGTAAACAGGAGGAGGAGAATGCACACTATGGGGAGATTTAACTTATGAATCAGTTAGGATTCAGTTTCATTTTGTGTATTGGTAACTTGGTACATTTTTATGCTACTTTCAAGTAGCAACATTCATTATATGATGATATGAGACTGAAATACATTCCAAGTATGAGTTGCAATTTGCTCCCTTACTCATAAAATCTGTTGTACCACAATGCTTTAAATCTTTAAGGCTTCAGTGCATATTTTGGGTAGGTACATTTTTGATAAATGGATCACATTTTGTGCAAAAGCAGCATCAAGATGGTAGTTAACACTAAATGCATGGAGAAGCATTCCAAAACCTTGCTTTTAAGGTGTTCTTCCATACTTTGGAACTTCCAGCACTGTGCTATGCATTGAGCTTCTCTGTTAACCACGGGTAATACCATTTCAATGTGGAATTTCATTACCAAAATGATACAACGGTGCAGTTCAGTGTCATGACCTGGTACATTTTTGGAATAGAGACAGATGTCTAAGCGAGAGTAATGGAAGTAGGGAGTGTTAAGTCCCTTCACTGAACTATCTTGTTCACTGCCTAGTCTGATGAGAACGGAGAGCAGGATCTGAAGGGAATTTGGCCAATTTGACCCTCCCTTCTTTCCCTACTCCCTTGGATCTGGCTGTTGATGTAGCTGCTGTTGTAGGTGTTTGGTGTGTTTTGGAATCCTTCTTCCAGAGGATTCACCAGAAAACAGGATGTACTGCAGCATCTGTCTGTATCCCAGCAAGATAAAGCTGCCAAGGCTGGTTGCTCTGCCAGTCACAGTTGCAGGCATGGGCTCCCAACTTCAGCACAGAGTGTTCACTCTTTCCTAGAACTTGCTGACAGCTGTCCTCTAGATAGCATTGAGTAATTATTAGGCTGAGAATGATAAGTATATTTATCTTATGTTTTGAAAAAAAAACCATATGAGATTGAAATATGTTTTGTATACTCAGCATGACAAGGAACAACTGTTGAGTGTTTGCTTTACTGTATGGATTTCTTACTCAATTGCTTTTTTTGCAGTGTTTTGCCCCAAGATCTTTTAGATCTTCTTTTTACTCCAGCTTTATTCTCACAGTTCTGGGCCAGAATGCTGCCTCAAAACAGACTTTGACACTGCTACCTCTTTTAAAGAGGAAATAATTATTATTTGTATGTACTGATATGCAGCAAACAGTATTTTAAAGTATATTAAATGTTTTATCTTTAGTGGACTTGAAACAATCAACAAAATTATTTTTAACCTTACATATACAGGCATGCATGCACGCACATGGTCAGGAACAGATACAGATTTTCCCCCTTTCCATAAATTCTAATTTCCTATGGAAGCTATGATGCAATTGCTCTGTTGTTGCCTCTTTGCTTGCTTGCTAGTCACTTATGGGCCCACTGTGACCCGAATTTGAAGCGAGATGGTGGAATAAGTAAAGTATCGTTAAATGGCTGAACCAAACCAGTGGCTTGCTGGTATGAGATTTTAATTCCTCCTTTCTATCCCAAGCCTTGTGCATACTCCTGAGCTGCCCTTTACCTCTATGAATTACAAGGAAAGTAACCCAGAAAGAAAAAGAAGTGAGTTGTTTTCTGACAGTTTATCAAGATGGAAGGTTAAGGTGGGCACCCATGCTTGTCCGAGGGAGCAGGTGGGGCCGTGAGGCAGGAAATCAAAGGGACAATTGAATCCTGTCTCTTAACAGAAGCTGTTTTATGTTATATGTGCTTCTTTTTCTCATAATACCAGAGTTCTTACAAATCTCACAAAGAAGACAGGAAACTAGATAAGGAAAGATATTATTACTGGGGCTCCCAAAAATGAAAAACGGAGCTCGTGTTTTTTTTCGCACCAGAGAGCTCAGCTATGGAACATAGTCTTTCTACATCTCATTAGTTCTGGCACTGGTTTTGACTATCCACTTTTAATTGTCTTCTTGCAGTTTTTAAATTTAAACAAAAAAATCAAAAGTAATAACACTGTATTTCAAATTTGTGAAACAATGTTTTGACTCAGTGTTATTTGACCTGAATTCAGGGTAGTTTTGGTCTCCCTGATGTTATTTCCTTCAGAAAGTTAACTGTTGCTTTGCTTTAATTTTCACTTGTTTCCAGTGTTAAGGAGTGGCTCTTCAGAGCCTCATTTATCTTCTCCTTTCAGTTTGGTTTTATTCTCTGGCAGGAATTCTTCTAAAACATTCTTCCTATTTGAGTAGTAGTAGTAGCAGGAATTAGAAAGAAAATATAATTCCATATATCCCCTCCTAAATATTTTGTGTTGTTCCATGCGCTGCCATGTCTTAGTCTTCTTTTCTGGCTTTGTGTTTAACATTTTGTACTGTTTCACTCTGATACTGCAGTCTAGGATTATCTGGAAAATCATTTTGATTTCCATTTTAGAATATTCTGTAGCATTATTGGTAGATTTGCTTACTGTCACCTCAGGCCCTCACAAAAAAGACTGAAAGACTGTGTGTCACACTCCTGGAGCACTGGCACATGTTAGTCTTGTACCACAGCCCTCAGAGCCATAGTGCAGCATGGAAACATGCAAGGAAGATCCAGATGGTAACTATCAATGTATCTGGGATATCAGGGCAAAGTACAATCAGTTAGTACTGTGGGATTTTCTTAAGGTCCAGCAGAGCTTTTTGTTGGTGCTATAAGAAGTACACTGCTGCAGGATTTTTCACAAAGGGCTGTAGTGGCTTTGTCTAAATTTATAAATACTGTTGAGTTAGTAAGACCTGGAATTAACCCATACCAGTGTGTATCAGGTGGTTTAGAAGCCGTTGTGGGCGGCTTAGTTTCACGCTGTTATGTCTCTAGAGAGTTGGCAAAAGTTTAAGTGACCTGATTATAGTACTGTTAGACTGGAATAATTTATATATGGATCAATTAATAAACGTAAGTCCTGAAATAGGGAATTATGGTGGGTAAAAGAAGTAGGTATCAGAGGGGTTTATAGTAGCTCTACATCCAACTGAGAGAGACTTATTTTTATACGTGATGATGGAGACAATCTCATGTTATCCCCTTGAGGATGCCCTTTACAAGGCTGTATACAGGGGCCATGTGGAAGATCAGCACATCAAAGAGTATTTTAGCTTCAAGGGTGGCCCAGTATAAGCTGATTTTATAAATCTGTGCATCTTTTGTTTGAGTCCCACGCATTGTAAATCATACAAAATCTAATCCAGAATGGAACCTCATAGCTGCCATTACAGCCATCAAATTGCCTACAAATTGAAATTCATATCTACACAGCGGTCAAGTGTTTACAGAGTTTTTAAGCAGTATTTTGAGATTAAAAAAAAATATTATTCAGGAGAACGGTACAGACTGTTTTTTCCTCTGTAACAGATTCTCTGTCTCTTTCTCTCACCATCTCCCTTTTAAATTTCATTATAATTCCCACTCCTGGGCTGTATGTACACTTCTGATTGACTGGTTTTATTGACTTGCACTTGTAAAGCAATAACATTCTGGGGCCAGGTAAACAAATTGCTGTGTGTAGGGGAGCATGAGCAGAGCGTGACAGTTTGCCAGTCACCCGCTTACCAGCCAAGAGTGTCAGTTTGCAGCTGCATGCCCTGGAAGGGTCAGTGGTGTCTGATTAAGTTGTTTGCTTTGTAGATCTCCAAAGATTTAGAATATCTTTTAGGAACGTGTCCAGAGATTGATGTTACTTGTAAACACAAGAAACTTGTAAAATTAGTTTTCAGGTAAACAGAAATACAGCTGAGTCTTTCACATGAGAAGTAACACTAAAATCGTGCTAGCATAATACATATATTTGGTTTTCCCTACAAAACCCGCATTATTTAGAGGCTGACAGAAAAAAAGGACTTACTGTAGATCTGTGTGCATTATTCTGCTTGAATTGATTCAATCATATCAAAAGATCAAAGATTTTTAAATAAAAACTTACTCCAGCAGGTATGTTACTATTTATGATGAGTTTTCTTTCTGTCATGACTTTGTGTCACCCACAAGAACAACATGAAAACATTTGACTGTAATAACAGTGATTTTGTACAGGGAGAGTTTAATACAGTTAACTTCCATTTATATACTGACAAGACACTTCACAGAGAAGGTTAAAATTACTTTAACTTTTCTCCATGCCAGAAAAAGACATAGTTTTAAATCCTTTCCTACCTGCTGTATGTTATCGACAATATAGTTTGCATGTTGACAGGTCTATAGATGGCCATGAAGTTTACTGAAAATAGCTAGTTGTTACAGACATACAGACTGGAAAGACTGGAAGTTATCTGTAGGCTGTTAACTCACAATGCCTCTAGATGAAAAGCAATTACAAGAGGAGATGTAGATATTTCCTGATTCCAGAAGATGCTGATATTTATTTTTGTATTTTTGTTTTGTTCTTTAGTGAGATAGAAGATGAATTCAGCTGAAATCACTGATGATGATGAAGGTAAAATATTATACTTTGTATAATTTTTGATCAGGCAAAAAATACTTGTTGATTTAAAGCCTTTTACACCTAATAACGCAGTTGGATCAAGACAAATTACATTAACGTTTTCTAAAAAGTTACCTAGAATAGGGCATTATCTTTGTTAGTCATTATTATTTCTGCTCTACATCCTTCCTCCCCTCCAAAAATCTTCCTCCTGCAACATTGCTTGTTTATACTTTAGATTTTTCTTTGGAGAAGAAACTGTCATTTACTGGAAAACTGAATAATTTGACTTTGAGGTGGTCTCAACATACACTTACCACAGAAGTCATAAAAAATAATGAAGTCCTTCAAAACACATTTTCATACAAAGAAACAAACCACAGAACATTGTAGTAAGGATGTCATGGTTTTCTGGAGAGGGTGCTTTATCTTTTTAAACCTTCTCTTTTTTCAGTAAAAATACCTAAAAAAAATGTGAAAGTAGAAACAGAAAATGAAGATGAAGCTCTAGACTGCTCAGTAACTTCCAGATCTGCTGAGAAGTACTCACTGGATGGCACAGTGACTTGCCTACAGGATTCCAACAAACGGAAGCAGACCTCCCTTGGCTGCGATGGGTCAGGAGGGCAGCAGGATGCCTTACCCAGTGTGAAGAAGAGACGCTTTACGCAAGAGGTGACTTCTCTGTGCATGACTGTGATCCTTGGGTTCTTATTTCCTAGGCTAAATTCACTGCCACTATAAGTAGGATGCAAGTTTTTAAACTAAATTTGCATTGGTAATGAGTTCATTGCAAATGTGGCTAATCTTAAGCCAGTTTGCACACGTCTTGGTATTCTCTAAATAACATGGGAGTGATCATATTTATGAAATACAGTTATAGGTTAGTTCATTTATGTGAATTATGTTTTTATTGTTCATCAGATAATGTAGGAAGGGGCAGTGATTTGTAGTAACTGGGCATAACTCTGGTTATAGTCCCTCTCATGTCACACAGTCCTTCACCTGGATCCTCAGTGCTAGAATCAGGGCTGTAATTTTCTTCTGTGACAAAGATTTAATGTCAGTGAGACCCATATAAATTAATGTATTATTTGAAAGATAAAGACGCAGGGATGCAGAAGATTTCAGCCATATCAAGAGCAGAATGTATTACAGCACCTAGTGTGGGATCCCACTTGGGACAATCCAGATGTTTCTCTAGCCAGTGAAGGAGATGCCCAGTCTCTTCCATTATCCTGGTCTCATGTTTCCAGCAATAGCGGATTTTAATTAATCTCTGCTGAAACTGAGCAAGTTTCTTTTTGTCCTTGTTCTTTTCATTAGGGAGAGCAGTGATCAACTGTTCCTAGAAAAATCTTCCGCATGTGGGAAAATTAGTGTGATGTTGTCTACCCTCAGTTCTTCCTTTCCGAGATTAACATTCTCTTTTTTTCAGCTCTTCTTCAGGAGTCACCTTATATTTTTGTTGTTCCTTTTGAGAATCCAGAAAGACTAGTGTCTGGCATGGGATAGTCCCATCTCTCCTGCCACCCTCTAGAGCAGTATAATGACCTCCTGTTTTTCATGCTCAGCACTTTATTAAAATAACCTAGATTCAAATTCATCCTCTTTTGAATAACTTCAGGCCCTGGGTTATATTTAGTTTGTGACCTATTCTAATGCACGTATCCTTTTCTGCTGTTCTGCTACCTAGCCAGTTATTCCATGTTGTATTTGCACATTTCATGTCTCCTTTATCGTCATAGTTCTCTGTGTTTCTTTTTCTTGACTATCATCTCTCTGACTTCTTAGGGCTGTTTTTTTCCCCTGAATGGCTGTGGTAGGTAGGTTTTAATCTTATTACATGGTTTCTTTCTTTTCCTTTCTCTTTTTCTTTTTACAATTGTTTTCCTTACATTCAGATTCTTAAAAGAGCTTTATAATGGTCTGTGAACTGTGCTTGCTTTGCGTTTTCTTGTTTGCCATTAATAAATTTTTAAATTTAATTTGAAATTAATTATGACTTTGGATTTATAATCTCAGAAATTGACCCAGTAATAATGATGAAAATTCGTTCCTGGCTGACCCCAATGAATCAGCATGTTTAGTTAAATAACCAATCAGAAATAGTCCTCAATCTTAACAGCGTTTTTTAAGTTAATTACTTTCCTAGTACCAGTATTTTGTTTTAATTGTTTACTTTATTAACTATTTCTATTTAAACAGTGGAAAAATCTTAATTATTTTAAAGAATGTTGTGCTTGTAGTATATTTTTCCTGCACGTCACATAGGCATCTATCTATGATATAAACAGAGCTGTACTTCTTTTGGGCTCGTAATTATATTGCTAAATTACTTTTTATCTGAAGACTTCATAATCGGAAATTAATTTTCCATGATTTTCTTTGAAAAAGCAAAGTGTAGAAGATTGCAAGTTTAAAAAATTTATGTGCAAGACTTTTCCATATTCTCATGTGTCTGAAAGAATATATTTCTTGCTCTTGCTTTTTTTATTCTTTACTCCTATGTTTGAATGTTTTGGGCTGTATTTTTACAGATATTTAGACTTTGTTTATTAAGCATAACAAAGGTCATAAATGCTGGAGTCAAGCATCAAACAGAACAATAACTAAGCAACTTTTAAAACTTGGCTTAGGATTCCAAGAGAGAATGTGAGAGACTATTTCAAAATTTCTTGTATTGGTCGATGTTTTCCTAAATACTGCATTTTGCAAATGTTCATAGAATGTTTAGAACATAAAAACTTGCTGTGCAACTGTAGTATAAAAAGCAGCACTATCTTATGTACATTGAGTCTCATAGAATGATATCTTTGCTTCTTTTTTGATAGTACATTAGAACTGATCATCTGAAATGGGTGCAGTATTATCTGAAATTCATGGATGTTTAAAGACCAGTGTTACAAAAAACGAATTAGTGTAATTGGAGAATTACAAAAAGCCATGTATTTATGGTGTGGATAGTGCTGTTCCCAGATGGAAACTATAGACAAGATAATTAAAAGGAAAAGAAAAGGAGATGAGAATGCATCTGAATTTAAAAATCCTTAAATACAGGCCCAAATGTTTTGTCATCTGCTAGTAGAACACTGGCTGTGTGTTTGTGAAATGCAAATATTCTGAAATGCAAATCCATCCGGCAGCCAGATCCGACCACTGGGCGCTGCATTAGTGAAGGCAGAAGTTCAGCTGCCATCATAGCAAAGTAGTTCTTATGTAGTTCTTAGCGTGAGCTCCAGAGCACCGTGTCCAAAACTGAGACTGCAAACTTGGATGATCTTACTGTCAAAATAATGAATTCATGTTCTTTAATACACATTCTAATACTGATTTGGCCTGACTTCGTGCGTGAGGTGTGCATTAATAGAAGTTACCCTCATATTGCCAAGTTTTATTCTGTAATTAATTAGGGAAAATAAATAGCAGGAGGTCAAATGAGAACTGACAGATAGCCGGTGGCCCGTGGCAAGCTATTTAATAGCAAAGTATTTTAGTAGTAGAGAAGGAAATGAAAGAGTCATACGCTGTTTTTGAAGGAATATTTGGTATATTCTCGGTTAACAGGAGTGTTAATGAAGGAGCTACTTAGGTGGTAGGTCTCACTGTTTGTGTAAGAAATGTTTTGTTTTGTTCTTTTGATCTAAAATAGTAAAAAGCTTTGTAATTCAATTTGGATGCCTGTCTGGGGAGCAGTACTGTGCTTATTGTCAGTGGAGATTTCCATGGCCTGTTTTCAGGTGAAGTCTGTTTGGCAGAGCTCTGTTACCACCAGGAACTACCTCTCTTTCTTCACTGACAAGTACAGGTGGTGTATGACAACTTCAGTCCCAGCACGGGAGCCTGAAGTTAGGTGGGGGTGATGTGGATTTCAGCCGCTATTTTTGCTTTACTATGAGTGGGACTGGAGTGGGACAGTGCTCTACATGGGACCTGGAAGTCAGGTGTCCTAGGCACCACCACAGCCAGGGATTCTGCACACTGAAATACATCGCCTGTGTGTTACATTTTCATTTGATCATCTCTCCACATGGCTTTGGATGTGCAAACACGAGGTTTCATATGTAGGGTAATACAGTGTGAGTAAGAGCAGAACTTGGAAACAGCTTCAGTTTAATTGAATGCCGGTTTCTAAACTTGGAGTGGAAACCAGCTTGTTCTTTCTGAGTGTCTTTTGAATATACATTGCATTAGAAATTAAAAAATAATTAGATTCAATTTGTCACTGCAGTAAGCAGATGCCAAGTGTGAGTACACATAGGGACCACATTGATTTCATGAGTTACAGTTCTGTTTCTTAAGGAAGAAACCTTAATTCAAGTTCCTCACTGTAGGACATAATGGAGTCTTGACTAGAATTTCAAATTTCTTGTGGCTCTCAGCACAGACCTGGAAGTCTGTGTTTCATTTGTTTTAATACTTGAGTGCAAATTCTGTAGATTTTTATCTAATTAATGTTCTATAGAACAAACCAAGAAAATTGTTTCAGTATAGAAACATCTACAAATCTGAGAGTGTTTTCTCACATTTGAATTCTGTATGATGGATTTTCATTCTGTTGTATCTGCTTAACTTCTAAGAATTATTTGCAATATCCATGTGTTTGCAAAACCCCAAATCACCTGAGCCCTGCACATCTGCTGTGAGATGATGAAAATGCGTGGTTCCAATTACAAGCAATGAGGAATAATTACAAATAATTGAGAACATTAAGTCCTTAAGAATTCATTGCTGGTTTTATATAAATAATTTAAAAAATTACAAACTCACAAGTCCAAACTTTCTTGCCTTTCAGAAATAAAGAAATCTTCTGTTAGGCTTCCTTTTAAAAAAGATAATACCAACGTACTTTTCACTTTAAGTTTTCATTATGTAAATAGAATACCTTTTAAAAATTAAGTCATTTCTAGGATTTGTTTAGTAGTTGTGCACCATTATAAAGATGTTTTTAAAAACCTGTATATAAATCTTTCACATCAGAAAAAAGGAGAATAAGCATAATTTTTGTGGTTAATAGCCTTTTTGACATTTTCAAAAGCTATCCTAAAGAGAGTGCTGGAATGTTAAAGGCAGTTGTTGGAGGCAATGGCAAGGTCACAGGACTAGGAGTCAGAAAATCTAGATGCTATTCTTGGCTCTGTTGCTGACTTGTTGCCACCCAAATTCTCTGCAGCCCAAGATCCTCATATGCAAGGTGAAGCCTAATGATACTTAATTTGGAGGAGTAATTAGAGCTCCATGAGTAGAGAGTACTAAGAATTATTATTGCATTTCTATTCCATGGAGAAAGCCACGAGCCAAAAAAAAAGAAAAGAAAAAGAAAACCTAAATAATACTTTACTGTATTTTTATTTTTCCTAGTGTATTTATTAATTTTTATTATTTAACACGAGGCTCCTGGATAAAATTTGACATTTACATATTTATGTGACAATGCCTGCTTAAGGAGTACATATTTATAGCTAATATCTTTAAGGCAGTCTTACTAATACAATATTTATTCATTTGAAGGGCTCCCTTTCAAACATGAGGAACAGAGATGCTGGCTCACCCACTCAGGTAAATGCAGAGCAGCCAAACAAGAACAAGAATTCTAATGTAACATGGCTCTGTGAAGAAGAATCCTTCAGTGACATAATCACTCCATCTTACAAAAAACCTCTCTATGGCATCTCACACAAAATCACAGAGAAGAAGAACCCACCAGGAGCAGAGCAGTTTGCTTCTTATGAGTTGTTTGAAAAAATCAACCCCAGCAGTCCCTCGCAAATTCGGACTTTGAACGATCAGCGCAAAAGAGACTCAACCACAGCCATTGCAGTAGCAGCAGCCACAGCAGACTCAGAATCAAATATCTATTCTTTGATACAGAAAATGTTTTACACGCTGAATACCCTCAATACCAATATGACTCAGCTTCACAGTAAAGTTGACCTGTTGTCTCTGGAGGTTAGCAGAATTAAAAAGCAAGTCAGTCCAGCCGAGTCCGTTGCAGACTTCAAGCCTCCCCCGGAGTACCAGCTGACTTCTACGGAACTCAAACAAATCATGGATCAAAGCACATCAGGCGGAGACCTGGCTTGCCGGTTGCTCGTGCAGCTCTTCCCAGAGCTCTTCAGTGACGATGAGTTTGGCAGGAGCTGCAGTGCGTGTGGCTTTCTCAACAAAAGGAAACTTGAATCTCTCCATCTGCAGCTTATTCGTAACTATGTGGAAGTTTGTTACCCTTCTGTGAAGAATACAGCTGTGTGGCAGTTGGAGTGTTTGCCTCAAGTCAATGATTTTTTCAATAGATTTTGGGCTCAAAGGGAAATGGAAAACAGTCAGCAGAATGTGCAGTCATCCAGTTTTTATGAGACTGAGCAGGTTGAATCCTCTCATTTTATGGAGGATAAAGAACAGGAAGAAGCTTTGTCTTTGGACAGGAGTAATGTCATTGCCTCAGATTACATGCTGGACGCTCAGGATCTCAATGAATTTTTAGATGAAGCTTCTTCACCAGGGGAGTTTTCTGTTTTTTTGTTACACAGACTGTTTCCAGAACTCTTTGACCACAGAAAATTAGCTGAAAGGTACAGCTGCTTTGGAGACTCTGGAAAACAACTGCTGGATCCTCATCGGCTTCAAATAATCCGTAGGTACACTGAAATTTACTTTCCAGATGTGCAAGAAGAAGAAGCCTGGATGCAGCAGTGTGTTCAGCGAATAAATGATGAGCTTGAAAGTACATATATGGATGGAAGTGAATGTGACCAGATGAGAGATGACTGTTACGATTCTTCTAGTTTACCAGATGATGTATCGATCATAAAAGTGGAAGACAGTTTTGAATATGAAAAACCTGGCAGACGGTCAAAAAAAATTTGGCTTGTACCCATAGATTTTGACAAACTTGACTTTCCCCCTCCTGATTTTGATGTCCCTGTCCCAGATTACCTGTTGAACAAAGAACAGATTAAAAGCATATATGAAAGCAGTCTTTCCATAGGCAACTTTGCCTCTCGATTGCTTGTTCTCCTATTTCCTGAACTATTTACTCATGAAAACTTACGGAAGCAATACAACTGCAGCGGATCTTTAGGCAAGAAACAGCTTGACCCCACTAGAATTAAATTAATTCGGCATTATGTGCAGATACTGTACCCCAGAGCAAAGAATGACAGAGTGTGGACGTTGGAGTTTGTTGGGAAGCTTGATGAGAGGTGTCGACGAAGAGACACAGAGCAAAGGCGCTCGTACCAACAGCAACGGAAAATCCACGTGCCAGGGCCTGACAGGAGGGAATTTCTCACCTATGCAATAAATCCTGAGAGGTTTCGGGAAGAATTTGAAGGGCCACCACTGCCACCGGAAAGAAGCAGCAAGGATTTTTGCAAGATACCACTCGATGAACTTGTTGTTCCTAATCCAGACTTCCCTGTGCCTTCTCTGTATTTGCTGTCTGATAAGGAGATAAGAGAGATAGTGCAGCAGAGCCTGTCTGTTGGCAACTTTGCTGCCAGGCTTCTCGTAAGACTCTTCCCTGAACTCTTTACTCCAGAGAATCTGAGACTGCAATACAACCATTCAGGTGCTTGTAATAAAAAACAGCTTGATCCCATCAGACTGAGACTGATCCGTCATTACGTGGAGGCAGTTTATCCTGTGGAGAAAATGGAAGAAGTGTGGCATTATGAATGTATACCGAGCATTGATGAAAGATGCCGGCGTCCTAACAGAAAAAAGTGTGATATACTGAAAAAAGCAAAGAAAGCAAAAAAAGTGACAGGCTCTTTAAACTGCTAAGACTTTGACCACTAAATTATTGTCAGGAGTATGCTTTGGTTTAGACTGAAGGGCCTGTCGGGAGCTGAGGGTTCTCAGCACCAGGGACAGTCAGGCACTATGTTTGTTGCGTTTCAGTGTGTGTGTTACATTTCTGTTGGCACCGCAGCAGTGGGAAGTGGCTGACTACATTTGTACATGGGTAAAAACCATCAGTGACAGTTGTCAGTGACTCGCTGAGAGCGTGATAACCACTGGCGCAAATACATGTATTGAAAACATCACTCCCCATTTCTGCATCTTCCTTTTCTGTCACTTTCTAACAATAAAGAATTTTTTTTTAATGATTGTGCTCTTCAAGGGCAGTTTTTCATTGTACCATTATAAAACAGTATTTTTAATTAATTTGGATTTTGAAATGTGTAGACTAAGCTTAATTTAAATTTGAAGGTGCCATTTTCATTGGAAATCATTGGAATATTAGACTTTGCTTCTACAGTAACTGCAGCTTCACACTTGTTTGGTTCTTCATGATATTGAGGTACTGAAAGTAATAATAGTGTGTCAGAGAGTGGGTCAGAATGGTGTCATTTGCATTTTTTACTGTTACATTGGTTTTATTTCTAAAATCAATAATTAAGTGTTGAAGAATGGAGACAGCATAGACACCGTGTGAATGTTTGTTTTTTGTATTGACACCACAAGCTTGTTTCTGCCCCTGTGAGTTCTTTTACTGTTTTGTCCAGTGTAACTGCTGGAGTGGCTGAGGATTGCTCGTCTTGAGTGAAGCCAGCAGAACTGACCCAAGCCTATACCCATGGAATGTCTTCCCACCACCTGCTTGCCACCCTGTTTGTAAAATAGCAAAAGCAGCAGCCACAACAAAAAGACCTGAAACAAGAACTTAAAAAAAATTTAGACCTTACTTTCTATCAAAATCATGATTCCAAAGGTTTCCAGTGTTGATACTGAATTGCATATATAAAAAGTTTGTGCAAAGATTGGTTTTGTGATGAAATGCAGTGTTTCAGGATCCCAGCATATGAGCTGTGGTAATGTAACTCATTCTTCCCATGAATGCAGCAGCATCTGGATATTTTGGGTGTAGGGATACTGAACTCCCTCACTTTGCCAAATTGTTTTTAGTGTAATTAGTAGCTATTTGGAGACATAACTATCTATGTATAACTTAGGTTTGTATGGTCAAGTTTGCATCATTAATCTGTTCAAGTGTAACAAAGACCACCCAGAACCCAATATGAATTTGCTGTATGACTTGTCACTGGAGAGTGCTGCTTTAAAACTAGTTTTCTCTTCTTTTTATTTTAGTACTGATAGAAATGGTGAGAGAGGGTCAAACATGAATTCTTAAGACTGTAAAGACAGTGGTTGCTTACAGAGCATCACTGGAATGCCTTGCAGCAATTGTTGATGTTCTCTGTGGTCCTTTTCTGTTGTTTACTTAGATGGGTCATAGCAAATTTTAAGTCAGTTCCAGTGTAATTTTCTATTTTAGCATTTGTAAGAAAGTACGAAATATTTGATATTTTTACTTCAGATTTTTAGAATTTATTGTTCTTAGACTCATATTGATCCCTTTAAAAGGAAAACAAAATGGTTTTTCCTGACAGCAAGAACTAGTAAAAGTATTGTGTTAAACTGGGAGTAAATCATAGATAGTAGCATTTGCTCATTTTGCCCATATGCTAGAAACATTCTCAAAGAATGTATGAAGAAAGTCGTGAATGTACTAAATAAGACACTGATACTGTTTATATCAATTTAAATGTTTCCTGTTGGTTTAAATAATAGCAGACCATACTCAAAATGGATATCAGAGCAAATATGGCTATAATAAATTGAAATCATTTTACCAAAGATAAAGAACTGATACCACAATGTCTGCATCTGTTCATTTTAGTGCATAAATTTATCAAATTGAATGTATCAGAAACCAAGACTCTCTTTTCATTGTATGCTACCTAGAAACTCCGTGAATTTTTTTTACATGCACTTTTATGGGATATATAAAATAACAGAAGATATTAACAGCTGTTTAATTTGTGGTTGCAAATGGCTGGCCAAAAGGTAAGAAATACAATTTTATTTTCTTATCTTGATGTCATACGTTTCACCACTTAGTGATGTCAAAGGTCCCCAAAGAATTCAATATATATTAAACTTTTTTACAAGGGATGGATGTTACTAGCTAGCATGTGAGTTTGAGACATACTGGCTTTTACTGTAGATGTTGATATTAAGTCAAAAAAATCAGTCAATTCATATTATCTAAAAAGTAGTGAAAAAACCATTTTGGCAACTTTGACCATAAAAATGATAATTTTTGAAAGTGGGTATAAAGATATTTTTGTTGTGTTTTTTTCTCTTCACTTCTTATTGCTGTGTACATTCCTTTTGTCCCACTTTTCACAACCCTTTCATGAGTCGTTTGATTGTATGATTTATAACTGATACCAAGAAAATACAGACATATAAATAGTGGCATAGTTCACTAACAAAAGCTCGTATAGTGCACCTGAAGTACAGTCACTTCATCCAGTTGGTCAGTCTTGTAAATAAATTAAAGGTATATTATTTTCGTACAAGAGGAATGTTGTCTGGTGATTGTTTGGGTACAAGCAGGATTTTTTCCCTATAAATTCTGTTACTAAGATCTTAGATAATCTTAGCTAGTCAGACAAGTACATAAAGGAAAACACTCCAATTTGCTACAGTCATTTAAAAAGATTTTTCTGTATTTCATACTTCTGCTTAAAAGAATAAACTTATAATTTTGAAAGTGAAACTGTGATAGGAGGGTTGCTAGATATTGAAGTGTCGGGCACATGTGTAGCCATGCACGCAGGCTTCCTATGGACAAGCTTTACTTTCTACCTACCCAGTTAAGGTGGGTATCAAGTGTCTCTACTTCTTACAGTTTAAATATATCAGCTTTCAATAAGTATTGAATAGCATGTTTCTAAGCTTTCTAAAAGAAACAGTGTAGTAGGTATCATGATTCTTTATTTTTGCATCTTATGCATTTTCTACAACTTAAACATGTCCTTAGAAGCTCTATAAAAAATGTAAAACAGCACATCAAAAGGGAGGTAAGGTATATAACAGCTTATTGCCTGTTAAGTGTAATCAGGTGACAGAGTCAACAACAAGTGTGTTGGCAAATGACAAAAATCTTTACTTGAAATCACTTTGTTATGCTGATGCAGTATAGCCAACAGTGGTTCACATTCTAAGAAATGTTTGTGACTTTTTATTATCTTCAAAATGCATATAATTTAGGTGCATTTTAAAAAATCTGTCATTTGTCTCTTTTCAGTTATTGTTTGATGTTTATGTTGTAGCAGTGAGAAACAGTATTATGTGCTTGATGCTCTACAAGGGCACATCAGGTCTAATCTCATGATGGAAGGGGCTAACATAAATTCTACATCCCCAAGAGGCCCAGAAAATAATGTGCAGCTTTTATTTATAATTTCATTCAGATTTTGTTTTGCTGGTTGAAGCAATGTGGAACAGCTGGAAAATTCAATGTCAAGCTTGCCATGAGGACAAGGCATGAATTGACAAGTGTTCTTACTTATAAAAGTACATTTTAGTTCATTACACTTAAAATTTATGGAAGAACAAGTGTGCCAGGTTTTTTGAGTAAATGAAACATCACCGTTGTTGCCAGTATTTCTTTACTGCCTTGATTTGACTTTCTGATTTTTTTCCATTGTTACTGCAACTCGGCACCAATGGAGTTACAGATTTTTCCTCAGAAACATTCTGAAAGTATCTGCCTAAAGTTGATAAAAATTAATAGATGAAGTTATGGTTTAGTTTCTTCTTAATTCTCTCTTAAAATTGGCTTTGCTAAGAAAGGCAGAAAAAGCAAGAAATACACATTTGTTTGTCTTCATCTTTTCCTACCTACTTTTTTTGTCCCAGTAAATGTTAAGACACATAAATTTCTAGTGGTAATAGTGCTTTCAAAATCCTCATTTTGCCCTAAAATTCATTCATCTAAACTTCTCACTAGTTGTGATAGTCGTAATTTCTTACAGAAGTGTCTCACAGAATACATAATACCTGTTTTTGCCACAGCTCACATAAATCCTGTCCGGAGAGCTCATCTCTCCTGCGGCAGAGTGCTGGCTGAAGGAGCTGCCCTGGCTTTGCCAGTTCCAGTGCTGGAAGCAGATGACTCCTAACAAAACCAAACTTCCATCACATTCACATTTTCCTTGTACCTCATCTGACTGGCAGGAGATTAGCCTTTACACTGTGTTATTTTTATCCACTGTATTCCTTTTCATTTTTGTCATTTTCTGGATGCTGTCATTTCTCGCTAATGGCCATGAAAGCCTGGACATGAGCAGACCACTTGCTTACTCCATTTCCTGGTCTGTTCCGTCATGGGACTGTGGTCCCCACTGAGCATTTTTCTTTGATTAACAATTTGGAAGGAAGAATTTGATTCCCACGGGAAGGGAAGAACTGTACTGGAAGAGAAATAAAGCTGTTCTTTTCCCTCTTCTCCCCTTTCTTACCCACACCCCAAGACAAAATTGAATAGAGCAAACCTGGTTTGGTTTTAGCTATGTTTTCCTTAATTTCTGTTATAAAATTTAGTGAAGCTGTCTCCCCAGTCATAAAATGGGCAAAATCACTACATGTCCAATCACACTAAAATTGATGTTAATAGATGGAAACAAATTATTACTAAACATTGGAGGAAGATCAGCTAATTAGTATCTATACACACAGAACACACACACAAATGTCAAGTAATCACTCCCAATTTCCTTCACAAATTTCATTATAGCAAAGCAACTGTTTGTCCTTGTTTCCAGAGGCATTTTGTAATCTTGTGTGTTAGTGCTCACTTCTCTGGAAGGCAAAGTATTCCTTTAATCTTTGCGCTTTCAGGAATGTACCACTTCTGTTAGCTCATATGGTGATGTGTTAGCGAGGTCTACAAATGTTTCCTGTGAAAAGAAAATCCTAAGGTACCTGTCAGCAGTAGGAATGAGTCACTTGATAGGATTGCATCCTGCATTTGAAATCTGACCCCTTGTATAAAACCAAGAGTTTGGTATTATGTCGTGTAATGTTGTCTCTTGCTCCCTGTCTCTCCTTGTTCCAAGAGTTAGAACAAAAGAGGATCTCCCTCCCTGTAGTGCTTGTCTGTATGCAGGAGCGCTGGACACAGATGAATTTTAGCTTCAGTAGTGCTCAGATTTGCATGGCACACATGCATCCCTTTGCATTCCTTTCCCTTCCATGCCATCATAGACTGACCATCACAATTGGTCTGCACAGGCTGTTGAGCACTGTAATCTGGCAGGTGCTGAAGGCAGACTGTCCTGTTCTGACATGTCATTACAGGAAAAAAACTACCAATCCCAAGAAACAAAACAACAAAAAAACCAAACCAAACCAACCAACCAACCAAAAAAACCCAAACCCAACTCCCCACCAGAAATACTTAGGTGCTTTTCTGTTCTAAGGAAAAAAGAAATGCTTATTACGTGTGGCCAGAGCAGTCAGGGTATAGCCCCTGCCTCTCTCTCTGTCAGTCTGTAGGCTGCAGAACTCGAAACCTATTCAGGACTGTCAGTATGTGCCTGCTTTTGTTGACCAGGCTCTCTCCTGCCAGACCCAAGTCCAGCTCCTGGGGGAGAAATTCCCCACTATTCCTTCACAGGGCCCTCTGTCCCATGCCCTGCTCCATAATGCAGGCTGGCCCACATGCAGCAGTAGCTGCAGGTGTGTAGCACCACTCCTACAGCAGGTGAGACACACAAAGCTGCCAGGTAATGCTGCAGCCTGTGCCAGAGACACAGTGTGGGTCCTCTACTCACAGTCTAACAGTGCCTGCCTCTTACGGGACCAGGCAAAGTCACCTGTAGCACTCGGTCAGGTCGGCTAGGCCGAGGAGCTTAAAGGAGAGCTAACAAAAGACCACACTGAAACAGCAGTCGGAGAGGGCAGAAAGAGAGAGAGGGCAGAACCTTCTGCCTTTATTTATATGTTTTTACAAATCACCGTGGATTGGAGGTAGAAATCAACACTTCTTAATTCTACTGGTCAAAGCATCAATCAATCATATTTCTCTACCCAGTATACTGGAATTATAAACACACATACAGTTAGAAAAAACATAGATAGTTGTTAGGAAACCATGGCCATGTTTACAGAAGAAGTGTGAGAAAGTATTACAGCTTTTGAGAAACACTGAGAAACTGCAAAACTCAAGGCAACAGTCACCTGGATCAGATCATCCCTCTGAGCAAGGGCAGGCAGGCTGGGCATTCCAGGTCCATGCCTTGGCAGCCAGCATGAGGCTGGGTCTACCTGTGATTTATGCAGAGGTGGCTTGGACAGCACAGTCATCTGGGCAGCCTCCTGTGACCTTGTCATTCACTTCTCAAGCTGTCCAAGCCTCCCCTTTTCGCCATTCAGCAGTATTTCCATGAAGAAGCCCTCTCATGGTTCCTCCATCACACAGACTAAGAATGGTAGATGCCCACATCCTGGAGCAGGAAATTCATTTCAGCAGTGACAAGGGCAGAAGTAGTCACTTATCCAAATCACTGTTCATACCCTGAACTCTGAGCAGGAGGAAAACCATTTTGAATGTCTCTCACCACTCCATGTACAGTGGCACTAGAGATTTGGTAGTTGACTAGTGGCAGATTTTCTGTTTTGGGAAGTGTTGCGGAGGGAAGATCCTTAAAACTTGTTCACTTCCTACTGTTTTGCCACATCATCTGACCAGACACTCAGCTATGTTATCAATGGACTCCATCACCTTAAATTCATGAAGGGAAGATGCATGGTTGATTCCTAGATCAGTTTATGTATGCTTTACATGCCCCTTGAAGGTTCAGCAAAAACTGTGGATGTGACATGCCTATTCTTACACCTCCCAGAATACATGCTGCCCCTGCTTACCCTTCTTTAGGGCACAGTTTTAGCTCACATGATGTTTAAAAGCTGCAGAAACAAGTGCAATCTGTTTAGCAGTGCCTGATCAATAGAGAAGCTTATCTAGGACAGATCAATGTAGCCAAGCAGAACAGCTACTCACCTTCCTGCTGTCATAGTTTTCCTCTGACATCACCCTGCCTTGTGACTGAAGCTTTCTATTTTGAAGCACATGGGTACAGTTCCCTCTCCAACCGTTTCAATCCTGAAACCACAGAGGGCTGTCTCACACATCACAAGACTCCTTAGGAAGTCTGCCTTTCTTTTCCTTAACTCACCATTGGTGGATCAACAACACTTGCAAAAGTCTGTTTCTACCTTCCACTGTCAGTGAGGACCCGGTTTAGGCGGCAGTCATAGAATCACAGAATGATTTGAGCTGGGCAGGACCTTTAAAGATCATTTAGTCCCAACTCCCTGCCATGGGTGGCGACATTCCACCAGACCAGGTTGCTAAAAACCCCATCCAACCTGGCCTTGAAAACTTCCAGGGATGAAGAATCCACAATTTCTTTGGGCAACTTGTTTCAATGTCTCACTACTTCAGTATTTAAAACAAACAAACAAACAAACCAAAACAACAAAAATTCTTCCTTATATCCAGTGTAAATCTATCCTCTTTCAGTTTGAAATCAGTGCCCCTAGTCCAGTCACTACAGGCTCTAGTGAAAATCTCTGTCATCATTAGGAACAGGCTAGGTCTTGATTGCTTGTGCTCTTGTCTACTTTAGTTTCCAAAAGGCTTTTCCTGTAGTCAAAAATCTAAGTTTTGGTGTAATACTGTATTTATATTCTGTCCAGTTCAAGAAATTCCTTAGCACTGCTAAGTGCTCTTTCTTATGTTAATGGCTCTCAGGGATGCAACTTTCCTGCCCATCTTGGATGCCAGGATGGTATTTTTTGTTGTTGTTACTGTTTTTATCCTGCACAGAACAGACCCTTTCAGAAAGTTAATTTCTTCACATCTGTACCTTAGCTATCCCCAAGCCCCAGAGCATTCCTGGCATTTGTGAGTGGGGTCTCCCTCTGGCCCTGCATGCTGTGGTGTGAGCTACTGCTGCTGGAGGTGACAGACGGTGTGTATGTCCTGATAAGCATTTGACAGGTTGCTGACCAGCTGGAGTCCACTGGCATATTACAACACACCTCTCTACTTGTTTCTCTCAGCATCCCTGGAGATTATGGCAGCCACTTAGAATAGCAAGAATAAGTGGAATTGGGGAACAGAGGATGCATCTCATTTACTTCCATAGCAGCTGGAGCAAGCTCCAGCAAAGTGGTGACAGCAATGCCCACAATGAAAGTACAGCCTGCTGTCTTCCTCTGGGTGCTTGCTTTGCTGAGTCCCTTCACTTCCGCAGAGTAAGGATCACCAAAATCCCCTAGGAAAGCTTTCCAGGATCACATCCTCTTAAGAACCATTTTTTAAAAAAGGTCACTATGCCTGTAAATCAACAGCTAGACATGTATCTGCATCTTTAAACAGCTACACAATCAGACAAAAACCTCAAACCAAACCAAACAAAATGAAAAACTCAAAACCAACCAAACTAAAGAAACCCCAAAACAAATCAACAAAACCAAACCAAAACAGCACACATTTTACCTCTGCCTGAAAAAGCAAGAAATTATTTTAAATCCTTCACTCAGCAGCTTCGAGGCTATGGAGAGACACACCCTGCTTAAACACAACTATTAAGTAGCTGTTGGCATGAAAGAAAATGTGTCCTGGAATACGCCCTTGCTGCTTCTTCAGGGCTACCTTTGTCCTTCTGGGCTCTCCAGAGTAGGTTGGGAGCAGACCCAGACTGGGTGAACAGTAGCTCCCTGCTCCTACTGGCCAGCGTTCCTGCAGACACACACCTGTGTGTGGCTGTCTAAACATACATAAACAAACAATCTGCATGCTTCACAGTTCATCCAACAAGTTGTGCTGGAAGAAGGACATGTTTAATGTCACCAGTGCAAGTGGTTATTCCTGAGATCCCTGTCCTAAGTGACAGCATTTTCCTGTAGTAATACAGACATGAGAGTCTCACCCCAGTATGGTCTGACCTTTACTCAGCTCTTTACAATGCCTAAGTATTAAATATCCACCTAAATGCCACAATGAAATTAATACATGACAATCTGAGATGTCATGTTTCTCTGCGTGGTTAGGTAAACAGTAAAAATCAGCAGTACTACACACAGCTCCTCACTGATCTGTCCTCTTCATGAGAGTAGAGTATCACTGCCATGATAGACTCATAATTTCCTGACATACCTGGTGGGAAGACTGGCCTGGCAAATAGAGAGCTTTGGCTGGAACTCAGAAAGAAAGGAGAGTTTATGACCTCTGGAAGAAGCAGTGAGTAGGCAACTCAGGAGGACTACAGGGATATTCTGAGGTTATGTGGAGAGAAAAGTGGAAGAAGCTAGAACTTAGTATGGCTACTGCCATGAAATACATTTTTAAAATGTTTCTATAAATACGTTAGCAACGAAAGATTGGCTAAGAAGAATCTGCAATCATTTATTGGATGGGTGCAGGGGGAAATGTAGTGACCAAGAAGGTTGAGGTACTTAATGCCTTCTTTGCTGCAGTCTTTAATAGTAAGAACAGTTGTTCTGCAGGTACTCAGACCTCTGAGTTGGACTACAGGACTGAATGTAGGCCCCATAATCCAAGGGGAAATGGTCAGTGCCCTGCTGTACCATATAGACACACACAAGTCCATGGTGCTGAACAAGACTCACCCAATTGCACTCACGGAGATGGTGGAAGAGCTCACCAAGCCACTTTCCATCATTTACCCACAGTCCTGCCTCACCACGGAGGTCACTGGAGGTCAGTCAGTGTGTTGCCCATCTACAAGAAGGGTTGGAAGGAGGGTCTGGGAAACTACAGCCCTGTCAGCCTGACCTTAGTGCTGGAGAAGGTCATGGAGCAGATAGTCCTGAGTGCATCATGTGGCATGTGCAGCACAACCCGGGGATTGTGCCCAGCCAACATGGGTTTGTGAAAGGAAGGTCCTGCTTTGACCAACCCGATCTCCATCTGTGATAAAGCGACCTCCTTCATAGATGACAGAACGGCTACGGATGTTGTCTACTTGGACATTACTAAAGCTTTTGACACTATTTCCCATGGCATTCTCCTCGAGAAATCAGCTACTTATGGCTTGCACAGGTGCACTGTTCACTGGGTAAAAACCTATCCGGATGGCCACGTCCAGAGAATGATGGGGAATGGAATTACATCCAATGGGCTTCCTCAAGATACTGGGGCCAGTCCTGTTTAATATCTTTATCAGTGACCCGGACAAGGGGATCAAGTGCTCCCTCACCACTTTATAAATGACACCAGGCTGGGTGGGAGTATATATCAGTTTGGGAGTAGGAAGGCTCTGCAGAGGATCTGGACAGGCTGGATCAATGGGCTGAGGCCAGTTGTATGAGATTCTACAAGGCCAAGTGCCGGGTCCTGCACGTGGCTTCCAACAACCCCAGACAGCGCCACAGGCTGGGGCAGAGTGGCTGGAAAGCTGCTCAGTGGAAAAGGGTCTGGGGGTGCTGGTCAACAGCAGCCAAACCTGAGCCAGCTGTGCCCAGGTAGCCAAGAAGGCCAATGGCACCTGGCCTGCATCAGCAATAGTGTGGCCAGGATGAGTAAGGAAATGATTGTCCCTCTGTACCTGGCCACACCCAGCCACTGGTGAGGCCACACCTCGAGTGCTGTGTCCAGTTCTGGGCCCCTCCCAAAAAGACATGGAGGGGCTGGAGTGCAACAGAGCTGCTGAGGGGTCTGGAGCACAAGTCTCCTGAGAAGCAGCTGAGGGAGCTGGGGTTGTTTAGCCTAGCAAAACGAGGCTCAGGAAAGAGGGTGCTGGAAGGTGGGAGATGGTCCCTTCTCCCAGACAACAAGTGATTTGACAAGAGGAAGTAGCCTCAAGTTGCACCAGCCAAGTTTTAGATTGGACATTAGGAAAGATTTCTTCACTGAAAGGGTTGTCAAGCATTGGAACAGGCTGCCCAGAGAGGTGGTGGAGTCACCATCCCTGGAGGTATTTAAATGATGGGTAGATGTGGCACTTAGGAGATATGATTTAGTGATGGACTTGGCAATGCTGGGTTAATGGTTGGACTCAATGATCTTGTGTTTTCCAACATAAACTATTCTGGTTCTATGATCCTCTACCACCATGAAACTTCCTGCTTAGAAATATGCCACTGCAATCAGCATCCTGCTGTATTCTTGGTATAGCAGCAGCGTGTGTAAGCATGGAGTTGATACTGTTAACCTTTAATTAAGATTAAATAACGAAAAAGGAAGCAATTTTACATAATTGAGGGCTTTAGTCTTAACTATTTCATGAAAATAGAGATAAAACAAAGAAAGCCGTTCTGCTTGTTGTGATGTCAGCTTTAATGTAACCTTTCTGATTAACAAAATTAGACAGCAATTAAATAGTGATCAAATCAGTCTTTATTGGTTCATTATTTATAAGAAACTTCCTGGAAATGTAAGTGTTAGATCTTTTAACCTACAGTACCACAAAACAGAGCTAACAGCAAAAAGTGACAGGCTTTATTGCATGATTATTGATGTACACAGCAGAGGAAGATAACATTCTGACACAAGCCCTTAAAAAAAGGGTACTGTAATTTTGTTCAACCAAAATTCATATTTAACAAAAAAATATGTTTTTCTGCAAAAATCATATGCTGCCACATGCAACCCCTTGTTACTTGAGTACATCCTGTTTGGGCACTTTTAAGTTTTTCCAGCGCCTCAAAATGACTCTGTACTTTTCACTTTCAGTTTTGTCAGATAATTTTTTTAAGACTACCCGCATAACTACAGCAGTTCCTGTTTCTTTATCTTCACCTATTATGAGATCCAGTGTGTCACCAAGTTTCACCTGGAAACAGAAAGAGAAGATGAGTGATTATAAACATTCCCTGGGGAAAACAAATCCCTGCAATCTTCCTTTCTTTCCACTTAGTATTCTTATCTCACAGGGGAGGAGGAAGGCAGCCAATACCAGACCTATTATAGATCCTCCAGCTACGAACTTCTAGGAAAGCCGTGGCAATGTGCAGTTACATGTCTCATGACCTTCCCTGCCAAGAGCTTCACCCTTCATGTTATACAACCAACACCTAACTCTGCAAAAGAAGATGTCATGTATGTCTTTTTTTCCTGACGTACGCTTCCCACCAGTCTTTTTCTATCAACACAGACACTAGACAGCAAAATGCAAAGTTCTTCCTCGTTACTTTAAAACAATTTAAAGTCTTTCAAAGAACAGAGTGCTCAGCAACTGCCTATGCTCCTCTCAAAGGTCACAGTAGTAGTTCACCTCTCATAAACCAGCCTTAACTCTCTGGGATCAGGAATCAAAACTTCTCATCATATTGCCCTTTGATGACAGCAGCCACCACCAAGGATCACCCTCACATAAAGAAAGGGTTGGCAGAAGTACATGTCTGGTGACCCTTCTGGCTCTCTCCTAACTGTGGTCCTGTGTGCTCTCTTATAGGTACAACAACCTTCCCTCAGCTACCCCAGTTTCAATCCCTTTCTATCATCAAACTTACTCTTTCACTTTAATCATATGCCTGCTCCACCAGTATCTCGGATTTAATCATTCCTACTCCATCAACCTCGCATACATATCATCACTTCCTTCAGCAACTTAAAATGTTCTGTCCTTGCTGCCTTCTCCTGACTTTCAGCCTTGGATTTGACTCTCCAACACAAGTTTCCTGTCTGCCTTAGGGAATAACCTTTTACCCAGGGAATCATAGTCACACCATCCCTGCCAGGTGGAAGTGGTGTTAGCAATGCCACACATTCACCTTTGCAGTGTGATCTAGAGGGAGAAGACCATGCCTTAGCTATTTTCTTGTACTATATATATATAAAAATTAAATTAAAGAAAGTCTTACAGTTCTACTTTTCTTCCATAGTTTTTCTCCATTCAGCCTGAGTTCATTATTGTAGAACGCATCTTCTACTTTACTGAAGAAAAACAAGGTTACATTGCAGTTACAGTGTGCAGCAAACCAAATGCAATTATTTCTTTGCAGAAACACACCACCACCATTCATGGGCAAGGCACACTTTCACAACTCTACTTTGTGTGTAAAGGACACCTTCATTTAAGGTCAGGACAGACTTGAACTGGAAGTAAAGAAAAGGTCTTTCACAGATATTAAATGAAATAATAGCATATAGCTGCTCTGCGCCAGAAAAGCTGTTTCTAGAGATCTGTCTCCTGAATATCTAATGAATAATGTCCCCTTTCCTGCACCAGCCAGTTTAATAATTTGTAAGTGATCAAGTTATACTAATATTCTGTTCTAACAACGTAATGCTATCAGACTTCTGCAGGTTGCATTAGATCAAACATTGTGATTTATACATTTATACAAACATTTATAGACTGCACATTTACCTGGTGGACCTGGTACTTGAAGCTTATACTCACCATCCCCTGTTTCTCCATTAATTAAATAGTGCATTATTTTACTCCTTCAATCTCAAATTAGATCTTTTTGTATTACTCAGTACAGTATTTTGCATTTTCTTAATTTTAAATAAATAGTAAGTGATACAAAATGCTTCCTCAGCAATCTTAGAAATACTGCAGACAGGGAAAAGCAAAATCAGGCTGTTTCAAGGAAGGTAGGGTGAAATAAACAGGAACATCCATACATCCAAAAGACATATTTAGAGTCAAAAAAGCTACACCAAAAAAAATCCCCAAATACCGAGTTATTCAAGAAATGTCAAAAGTCAAATTATAGATGCATGACATCTTTCTCACTAACAAGTTGTTTTTCTTGTACTTACTTTCTTGCCATGTCCAGGCCAGCTTTCAAGATCACATCATATCGAAGAGACTGCACTACTTTTTCAAGATCCTTGTAATCTTTCACTACACTGGAGTCATTTTCAAATTCATCTTCCAAATTACTTTCATCTTCATTCTCTTCTTCCTCCTCTTCTTGTACACTTTGCCTGCTCCTTTTAGAGCTTTTGCTACTTTTGTTCCGCAGAGAAAGTACTGAGAGATACTCTGGAGAGAGTCTTAGTGCACTGAGTCTGACTGGGGAAAAACTGAAACATCTTCTGTAGATTACTGTGCTTGCTTGGCAGCTACAGAATACGCTTCTCCTCCAGGTGGGATACAGTTTGTTTGAGGGAAATTTCTCCCACAGTCCAAACCAGACATTTAGTTTTCTGAAAATGGGGATGGGGAGTCTGAAGCCTAACATAGCATAACCTAAAATAAAACAGACATTCATATGTAAAAATGAGCAACCGCTTTGATGGATTGGAAGGATTTCCCCACATATGGCAGAACAGTTACTACAAAAAGATGATTATCCAGCTCCCCATGCAGCGATGCATCACCTGAAAGCACAAGGCTTTAGGTGGCTTTACGATCTGCCTTTCTCATACACTGGCCACCATGACAAAGAGCTAAGACACCAGCTGAGAAACAAACACAGAAAAGCCCAGTAGAATGCTCCATTCGTAATTCCTTCTCTGGTGTTCAATATTAAAACTGTTCAAACACATTTTTGGCACTTTCCTCTCTAAATCAGAAATACAATTCACAAAATACATAGAAACGACGCTATCCGTGTAATAAAAAGCACAGGGAGATCCATATTTATCATGAGTCATTGTCAATACAAGCAAGTTGCTGACCACTGCAAGCAAGCAAATCCAGAAAAGCCGAAAGCTGCCTAACATCAGTTTCTGCTTGGACCACAACACTCCTGCGAGGCAAAACGCTGCACAACGTCCCCCCCTGTTTCTGCAGATAGGAAATGGCACCGTGATAGTGCTCGGGAGGGATGGCACGGCTCTTTGCACCGCAACAGGAGTGACACCAGGAGTGACACTGGCAAGAGCAGGCTCTTGTGCAAGTTCCCCGGTGCTGCTGCTCCTGTCTCTAACCTGAGACAAGTAGGTGGAAACACCCCCAAACACCCCAGACGTCTTTCAACGCTCTCAGAAACTGATTTACAGTCCCTACTAGCTGGGTGCTGCGCTGGCTTTTACTGTGATCTTATACCCATGGAAACACGTACTTCCTTACGATTAGAGTTTGGTTTCCCCGCACTCAAGTGACCTCTGCCGAAATCTAAAATGAGGCGGTATTTGTGGTTGAGAAAAAAGCCCTGACCAATGAGGGCAATTACTGGCCAAATAAAAATAACCACACCGCCCTTGGCTTTTTTCTTGTATCTAAATATGTCAACTTAAAATATATGACATATAGTTCGAACTGTAGGATGGTACGGTGCTCTGAGGAGATAGAGGCCTCTCCTCAGCTAGGGGGCAAATTCCAACAGTTACCTGAACCTGCAAACAATTACTATTGCTTCTTTTTAGCGTTCGACCTTAGTTTGTTCCGCGCTGGCCAGCGGGTACAAGCGGGCCCGAGGGCCATGAGTCCCCCTTCGCCTCGCTGGAACCCTCGGGCGGGCAGAGCCTGGCCCGGCACCCCCCGCCCCAGGCCGGCCCCTGACCCGCCGTCGGGGCGCTCGGCGGCGGCGAGACCGGGCGGCCCCGCTTTCCCTGGC